>CAUYRT010024863.1:0-27543 GCA_963574885.1 Lepilemur ruficaudatus
CCTCGCCCCTCCCATCTGCCCGATGCCCGATAAATGTTATTCCTATATGTCCACTTTGGAGATACCTTAAAGTGATACAAGTAGATCTACCATTTGATCCAGCAATCCCATTACTGGGCATCTACCCAAAAGAACAAAAGACATCCTATAAAAAAAAAAACAAAAAACAAACACCTGCACTCGAATGTTTATAGCAGCACAAGTCACAATGCCAAGATGTGGAACTAATCCAAGTACCCATCAACACATGAGTGAATTAATAAAATATGGTATATGTATACCATGGAGTACTATTCAGCTATAAGAAACAATGGTGATATAGCACCTCTTGTACTTTCCTGGATAGAGCTGGAACCCATTCTACTAAGTGAAGTATCCCAAGAATGGAAAAATAAGCACCACATTGTACACTCCTGATTTTTGATTCTTCTGAAAGTTCTTTCTTGTGTGGATATTTGTTGAATTTGGTGTATCTGAAGGAGAATGATTGCTGGAGGGTTCTATTCAGCTATCTTGTTTCGCCCACTCCAAAAATAATTTAGATTAATTGCACTTTTGAAGGCATCCCTTCATTGTTTTTTAACTTCATTGTTGCCAATAAAAAAAACAGATGCCATACCAATCTTATTATTGCTGTAGGTGATATGTGCTTTATTTTTTTTACTGTCACTCTCTCTGACAACATTAATATTAATATTATTCTTGAAATTATGAAATTTGGGGTGTGTTTATTTGAAGTCTTATAAAATCAGGCTTGCTATTCTTTGGATACCTACATTTTTAAAGATGTAAATCTTTCTTTAAATAAGAGAAACTTTCCCTTATTATTTCACTTTTTCTGTTTCTTTTCTCATTGTTCTCTCCTTCTTGAATATCTATTAGATTAGCACTAGCTATTTACAGTTTTTATCTATATCTCATAACTTTACTCATTGATTTCTTCTCTATTTCCCTTTGTACCTGATATTCCACAGAACATTATCTTTAAACTCACCAATTATTCATTGTTAACTTTTGTTATGTTTTATAGCCATTTATATTGAAAATTTTATTTTATTTAGTAATTTTATTGAATTGTAGGTTGACATTTATCGATCACTTTTTAAAAATGAATTCTCCATGTTTTAGACATCTCTGTTATTAATTGGTACTGTATTAATTTAATTTTTAAATTACATTCTATCTTTCTAACAACTCTCTTACCCTAGGTGTTTAGTTAATTTTTTATTAAATGTAGTGCCCATCTTTAAAGCTGCTGACATTTCTTTAAAATTTGTTGATTCTTATTGCCCAGTTATATTTGAAATGGAGAATACCGTGACATCTGTGGTTTATTTATTTTTAAGTAGGAATACATGTTTTTTAAATTATAGTGAAGAAAGGATTTGTTTATTATTCCTTGTCATTTTAAAAGTATAATGGCCATTCAAATTCTCTAGAAGAACATCTTTCTGTCATTTACAACTAAATTGCATATACTAATGACCACTTTGGGAGGCACAATGACGGCCATTCAAAGATGTCCATGCTCTGATTCCTACTACCTGTATATATGTTAGATTACATGGCAAAGAAAAATTAAAGTTAAAAAGGAATGAAGGTTTATAATCAATTGATCTTAACATGGGAAGATTAGTTTAAGATTACCTTAAAAGAGGAAAATTAGATTCTAATAGCTGGAAAAGGAAAGGGAATGAAGCTGTGTCAATGCTTTGATGCTAGCCCAGTGAGACTCATTGAAGATTTCTGATTTTCAAAACTGTAAGATGATAAATTCATACTGTTTAATCCATAAATTTTGTGGTGGTTTTTTACAACAATAGTAGGAAACTAATACAAACCCTTTTCCAGACAATCTGTTCTTAACCTGTAAGAATTACCTATCACCTAAGCAAAAACATATCTAACGCAAAAGTGACATAAGATTAGGCATTTGGGGCATTAGAATAATTAATTTAAAAAATAGTGACAATGTGGGCAAAATGAAGAAAACACTTCCTTCACAGTAAGCTTCAAAAAAAAAAAAGTATTCACCAGCCACAAATTATAACACAAAACTTGATTATTAATTTCTCAGATGGTATTTATTAGCAAAAATTAAATATAGTAATTTTAATTCAGAATACTAGTGAGTAAAACCCCTTAAAAGTATATCATGCATTTATGGAACAATATATTTATGCAATAGAAAGTATAATTGATAAAAATCTTGTTGAAGAATAATGATTTATTTTATAAGAAAGCAAATATAAAATTCATCTATTTATATGTATACTCATATATTTTCAAATTAAAAATTATTTTTATTTTGATTATTATTATTATGCAAACCAATCAATAAATTAGTCATTAAACATATATTTGGTATATTGTCTAGTTTTTCATACCTATTATCTGTATGAACCAATTATTGTTGATTATCTAATAATTACTTCCTAAATTGCAGTGTTCATACCAGGCATCTAGTTTATGCTTTTTATGGTTGATTTGGGTTATAAAGCATTACATTCAACTTTAATAGGCTTAAAACAATGCCCTCTACCTAGGAAAGTTAGTTCCTCTTTTCCCCAGACTGAGTGACCAAATACTAAAAAATCTATGCTTTCAGAATGCGATACTTTGGGAATAAACCTAAAGAAATACATTCAATGACAGAATAAGATTATTATGGTGGTATAAGGACAGTCCTGTAAGGATTGTGAATATCTGCTGGGAGATTGTGCAGATATTCAAACTACTATTATAACTTGGGGAAATCTCTCCCCACAAGTAATAACAATAATGTTGCCACATGATTCTTTCTAAATATTTTACCAGATATGGGACTTCAGCGATTGAAGGAAAAATGAAAGGGAAATCCAAGGCAAAGTTCATGTAAACATACTGCTTATGACCTTCCATTTCTTGTAGCTGCACTATTATACATTGTTTTACATGCCCTGTTACAGGTCAACACACCTATAGAACATTGCCTGAAGTGACAGTAATAAATTGAGCGGTATTACTGTTAGTGTGAAATGGACTGGCTATAATGTAATTAATGATCATCTTAGAAACATTAACCAATTCACCATCGACGGATATGAAGATAGTGATGAAATTAAAGCAAGGCTCCTCATGTATAAGAAATCAATGGTATGTAACAGAAAACTGTCTACTTGGACTCAAATAATATGTAACACTTTAGCTCAGTGGAAGGTCCAAAAGTATGATGAGTCAAGAAAAAATGCAATATATTCTTGTAATTACTCTCCACATAAACTGATAGATCTGCTTATGAGAGACTTATGTTTCTTTCAGTAGTTTTAAACAAATATAGTTCCCAAACTCTATCTATTAATTTGCAATAAATCATGATATTTATTTTTTACAAATAACATCCTTTTTTCTTTATGTAGTTCCTTCCTTAAGTTTATCATTTAACTGTGAAATAATCGTACCTGTTGATGACTGAGTTTTCTTTTTCTACTTTAAAAAATAAAACTACTTCACTGCTCATACATTAGTCATGAGTTAACAATTTTAATTTTTAACTTTTAACTATTATTGTAATGAATGCAATTTTCATCAGTATTACAATTAATATGTTCATAAAATAGTAGCCAAATATGCATCCGTGCATATATACATTTTAATATTTTATTGAAATAATCTGTTCTTATGCAATATTAGAGATTTTAGATAAAATGACAATAGATGTACATGAATTAGATAAGTAAATTCAACTATGCAGCCCCATATGATGTTTCAGGCAACACGGGAAAGCCAGGCGATGTGTGTGGTTATTTTGGACACAGCATACATTAGGAGTAAAGTGACACGGACAGTTAAAATCACCAGAGTTTGAAATATGAGGCAGGGATCTTGTCGTTTTGTGGGTGGCATTGAGGCCCGTTGAACAAAAGAAGTCAACTGAATCGAAGGTATATCTTCTTAAAGAGCCCATGAAAATGGAGAAAAGGTTATGCAGTACATTATCACAGAAAATAAATAAAAAATTTAAAGATGTTAGAGCCTTAACCAGATGTGCACTCAGAATTGAAAACTGAAGGATGCAAGTACCACCATGAATATGATTGCACAATATCCATTTTGGTCCATCCATTCACTTAGTGGCCTATGAATGTTTATTCAAATTGCTTCATCATTGCCCACACAGGCCAGTAACCAGACCCACATTACAGGTTGCAAGGTCAAAATTTTCTTGGGAATAAATAGTCCTATAATAAAAACATAAACAAGAGCCTTGGTAAAAGGAATCTTAAAGCATCAATCCATCATATGATTTTTAATTCCAGTTGATAATAAAAACAGCAAAAATAATCTGAATGTTACCAACAGGAACAGTGAAAATCAAATTAGAAATGCAGATTTTATTTCATTTTAGACTCATCAAGTCTCTTCTAATTTCTTTCACTTTTTCGTTTTGTTTTGTGTATATATTTTTGAAAGAGGTCTTAAAGTGGAAAATCAAAACCATGCAACTAGTCTATTATTACTTTCTAATGACATGGATCAGATATTTGTATTTTATTCCATTTTCCATAATATTACCACAGATGCTTCTGGTAGATATATTCCCCAAGTTATGGTGCATGTGTTTTCTAATAACATAAAACATAAATAGGATATTCCATCCCTGAATTTTGGTTAAAAGGATATGAGATCGTAACGAACCAATGGAGCAATATAACGTCTGAGCAACATAGTTTTATTGAAAGAATAGAATGATCTATCAATCTTTTTATCTATTCCCCGAGGTTTATTCTCATAACCTACATATACCACATAGAATTTGGATATACCTAGAAGGAGGAGGTACTAGGAAAGGCTCTGGGGTCTTTGCTGTGCGTAGGAGAGGGGATACAGAGTTGATATTAACATTCTACTTTTCTTCTCTTAAGTTAGGGCAGGACAAATGCGACAAAAACAACTAAAAACCTTTGGCCTTCTTATCAGTATTAATTCTAACTCTCTCCAGGTACTTTTCTAACACGTCCTCTCGCTTTTCTCCTCTTCTTCAACTCCTTTCTTTTTGCTACTTCCATTCATCTCCTTGTTATCACTTTAGTGATAGCAAAATGCAACATAATCATCATAAAGGAATAAAGAGAATCAGTTCAAATCCCTTGTTTCCTCAACTTAAGCCGAAGTTAGATTTTTATTATAAGATTTAATGACAGAACAATGCTATAGTGGCTAAACAGTTGTATAAAATAAATAAGTAGACAAACAAAAGCAATGCCCGTATTGCCAGATTCTGTGTCTATCCTTTGCAGTTAAGAATAAACCTCTTTCACTAAAGGTCTTTCTTGCTTTCTTCTGGTTAGCTGATCTACAATTTACTTGGTGACATCAACATTCCTTAACAGAATGACCAGTAACAACTTATGTACCTTGCAGGGAATGATGAGTTCTCAGTCAGATACCAGGTTTTTGTAAACTTAGAAAAAATGAGTAGAATACTAGTGTTACGTTAGCTCGAGCATAAACCTGCCAATCTGAATACATGACACTTCTTTACTTGATACTGTTGTTTTTTTCCATAAGAAAAACATATAAAAAGCCTTATTTTCCACACATAGTGGTAGAACGCATTCACTATAAATATCTCCTTGTTTTGATTTGTTTTTCCTCTTTAATAACACATTCTTAAAATCTACAGCTTTTTCCCATAAAAGTGTTGAACCCAGGTCTGAAAAATAACTTATAAATAGAAAACAAGTGACAAGTGCCATGATTGTTTTTTGACTCCAATGTATATCAGACACTTATTGAAGAGCCTATAAGACACTTTTTATTTCATAGTGGTTAATGTGAGAGGGAAAGAAAAGATATAGGGAGATGCAGTGATCTGCAACACTGGAAACTCTATACATTGACACTATCAGGGATATCACTAAATGACAATTCAGTGTTGTTGATGGTACAAACACTCTGCCCCAATAGGGGTGAATTTTTTTGTTTTGGGCTCCATAAGAGTCATGTCCCAAACTCAGCAGTAGCAAAGCTTGATACACTGTTTTATCACTAGCTGGTTTGAAGCAGATGAAGGGCAAAATTTGTGAATATACTGAAATATTTGAATTCATTCTGGGAGTTTTGGTTAAGTCAGCTCATCACAGGCAATAAAATGTCTCCTGTTTAAGTTAAAGAAGAAAAATTGCTAACAAATTGTGAGAGGGTTCATTTTTTTTTTTTTTTTTTGAGACAAAGTCTCACTCTGTCTCCCCGGCTAGAGTGCTGTGGCATCAGCCTAGCTCACAGCAAACTCAAACTCCTGGGCTCAAGCAATCCTCCTGTCTCAGCCTCCCAGGTAGCTGGGACTACAGGCACACGCCTCTGTGCCTGGCTAATTTTTTCTATTTTTAGTTGTTTGGCTAATTTCTTTCTACTTATAGTAGAGACAGGGTCTTGCTCTTGCTTAGGCTGGTCTTAAACTCCTGAGATCAAGCAATCCTCCCGCCTCAGCCTCCTAGAGTGCTAGGATTACAGGCGTGAGCCACTGCGCCCGGCCAAGAGTGTTCATATTTTAAAATCATTGAGAAAAATCTTGTTTGTTTTTTGGAAACAAATAGTATCATACCTGACATTAATTCTCCCTTTCTTAAAAGTAAAGATTTACATTTATAAAAAATTAATAATTTAAAAAGCACTTTTATACATATTATGTTATATTGTCTATGGAAAATAAAAAGGATAAAAGACAAATTGTAATTGGCATATGAAAACTTCTCAAGGAATGTTAATGGAAGGAAAAGAAAAAGTCATTTTTATCTTGAAACACAGCTATCAACTTGGGTGAAAGATTTTAGTTTTTAAAACTCAGCAACTTGGGTTTGTAAATTGAGATATAAGTCTAGTTACATGCAAATATAGATGTCTATATATATATATATATATAGCAATAAATTTCTAGGTAGGCAGGCCTGATAGAGACAAATGTATAATTTAGCATGTTATTTATAGATAGATATATAATTCTATGAACTATCTTCCTTTATCATGCATTTTAATTCATACAGAATTATTTAAGTAAATTTTAAAAAATTAGAAATTGTTATTTTAGGTATTACTACTTTTGATTTTGTTGGTGGAGCAGGACAACATTTAAGGAAATATTAGTTTAAGTTAAATTTAACATGTTAGGTTTAACATATATGATGTGATTGCAATAAGGGTCATTAATATTGCAGGTAAAACACAGTGTGTTTGGAAATGTGTAAGCATATCTTCAAGACACTGCCATGATGAACGAAGAACATTCCATAATAACAAAGTCAAGGACAATGAAAGGTAAAATGGATTGCTACCAAAATAAGGGGAAGACACTTATACATTTCTTTTGAATAAAAGTCTATATAAGAGTTTATATAAAAAAATAATAAATTGCCAACTCATAGCATAACCTTAATGCTTTCTGTGGCTACTAAAGGTTAAAAATGTGGTGATTAATCAAACATGCATACAATGGCAATATTTTACCATGCAAGCTTTCCATGCTCCTTATTAGCAGCTAATGGGAATATTGAAAACAAATTCTAACATTTGTGGGATAGCTGCAATCAAACAGATTTCCTTTCATACACTCTGATGCTGAGTATATGAAATATGTGATATCAGTATAACTTAAATCCACATTTGAAAACTAGAATTCTGAATGTTAGTTGCACACAATCTAGTTTTCAGAAATACTGAAGCAAACGTGTTATTAAATTGTATTTATCCATGTTAATTGCATTCTTCACATTAAAGACTTCTCATAAATTTGAATGTATTAATCTTAACTTATTTTGAAAACCATTGCTTACTGTTTTTAACAGTTTCTGCACCCCAATAATTGTTAACATTTTATGTGTAGGCTAAATCACAGTTCCTTTTACCTTTTACTCAAGAATAAATTGTATGTGTGTGTTAGTGATTAATGCAGTTCTTTAAAGGGCATGAAGTCGTGTGTAACTAGCATTCTACAGACAGAATGTTCTCTTACATTGCTTCCAAGAGGAAGATTGAATCATGGCTTTACCCTTGGCGTGGCCTTAGCATGGGTGTAGGTAGTATCCTTCTCAGCCTCTTGGCTTGGGGCTTGGCCATGTGGTTTGCCTTGACTAATTGTATGTAGTAATCTAGGACAGTGAACCCTTTCTGAATCTAAGTCTTAAGAAGCTCCATGTGGTTTTGCATATTCCCTTGTCCTTTTGTCATTGCTATGAGAAGAGCGTGTCCTGCTGGTCTGATCCAAGGAGGTTGAGGTACATGGAGAGGAGACCAGAACTCAGAGCCCTTCAGTGTGGAGAAAACTATCCATGTGAACTCAATCTGGAGTAGATAACTCCCAGGTGACTCTCAGGTTCAGAAGGAAATAGTCAAAATCAGGAGAGTTCAAAAGCTCTCAAGTTAACCTATAGTTAACCCCTCAATGCATTAGCAAGACTCTGATTCTTCAGGTAGTTTAATATGAGAACATGTTTTTTCTTTTTCTTTTTTGTTTTCTTTCATTTGGCAACAGATAATTTATACAGATACTTTGTTTTTTATGAATATTCCATGTGTTTCTTTTGCTGCTCCTTTTATAAAATGGGTAACTGAAATTGAATAACTAAGTTACTAAGTGAACCATGTGAATTTACTATAAAGTGAGGAAATCACAGTGTATACCCCATGAATAGCAGATTAACCAAGAGATCATATGTGAATATTTAGGTTCAATTTATCACAAATATTCATAAAGGTAATGCTTTAAGAGTTTTTCTGTGTCTCTTAGGGCTACCTAACTTTCTTTTTAGTTTGGTAATTTAAAACATTTTTTTCTTTTTAATATTTTGTTTGATGCAAGCATAAGCACTTGACAACACCTCAAAAGCATATTCTGCAAAGCCACCTAAATCTAAGCATTGAAGTTTTATTCTGCTATAAAATTTACTTACAACATTTAGTAAGTTTACATTCTCTGGACAAGCTCTATTTGAAAGAATTCTCCTAAGTGCTGCTCACTGCTCTCAAGACATTTGTAACTGATCAACATTGCACTTATTTTTACCTACTCATGTTTTCTCCTCTTAAAAGTAAGGGTGCTATTGAGTCAACTTCAGTAAGATGTGGAAGTGAATTTTCACCGACATCTACATAAAATTTTCTATGATCTTTACTGTGCCATGGCAAACATTTCTGAGATCCATGGCTGGCACTACTAGTCCAATGTGTAACCAAAGTCTAAATAACTCAAAGAGAATCAGGTCTTTATTCTTTCATCAGTAAAACAGCTATTTATGGGAACCCACAGTCAACCTGATAGGCACATAAGTTTTCTATTTCAATGGCAAAAGAAATCAGATTGTTTCAGTAAGCAAAATAAACAATGACAGTGTAGCAAAAATGACATTATATTGTCTATATTTTTTGAACATCTAGTAAGTTGAGATGCCAATGGCAAGCTTAAATATAAAAACAGTGTAAAACTGGTTTCACCAATCCAGACAAGAATTTATTTAATCATGCTTCATAAAAAGCAAATTGCATGCAGTTCTGTGAATAACTGTCATTAATATTGATTAGAAAAACTAGATTTAGACAAGTTGCTGAAGAGATAGACTTGAAATAATCAAGTTTTAATAGCATTTCTATTTTAGAAAGAATCTGTAAAAGATACAATCCAGAACAACACTTTCAAGTAGCTACACCTTCCTAAATCCCTAAAAAAATTGCATTTTTAACAGAAATAAAAATAGAAGGGAGTATAATAAAGAAGGTATATGTGCAATATAATAAAATTATATATATATGTTTTATATATATATATATACACACACATAAGTGTGTATGTGTGGTGTGTGTGTGTGTGTGTTTAAAAATTCATCTTTCTTCCCAAAAAGTCATACCGATGGGATGTGGAAGAGCAAAAACCATTATGCATGTCAGGAATTGCATTATAAAATATGTTATTTTCTAGTTAATGATGAAAAATATTTGAGACTTTAAGTATTTTTTTCTGCCATTTTTGACAGTCTGGAGATTAAATTCCAGAAATTGGATCAGAATGTCCTATTTAGATGTAATTGAGTAACCTTATCTGCCAACTGTCTTCCAAGGGACTGACAATATGTTCATTATAACATCTGAGTCATTCTTCTTGTACCAATCAGAGATGACTTAGCATGAGACTGAACTATCACGTGAAAATTTTAATTGCTGTTTCATTTGAAAATTCAACGGCAAGAAGTAGAACTTATAAAATACAGTGTAGAAACAATATACACTACAAACTAATTATGAATAAAGGAAATTAGCATGGATATTTTGTAATGTAGACTCAAGGAAAATACAGAGAGTTCTGAAGATGGTAAATTAAAAATACCTTTTTAAAAAATGAGTAAAAATATGTTCAGAATTATTTTATCTAGTTCTTGCTGAAAGTCCTTGGTCTTCAAGAAGATTTCCATGGAAAATTGGGATTTTCAAAACGGTCTGAAGGTTTAGATTCAACAAAGGAACATGCCTGGGCTCTTGGCTCCTATGGTCAATTTTATCAAGATAATTTTGCTCTTATCCATTGCTTTTGATATTAAGGTTGTTTAGCAAGATATTTCCTTATAAACTATTTTCAAAATAACTTGCTCGCAAAAAATATTTGGCTATGTTACTCAGTGCAGATCTTTTTAACAATTCCTAATCAGTTATTAATTTAAAATCTGTGAAATGGAGTTAATAAAAATTGAACAGATCATGGTGACCTAAATGCAATCTACTGTACATTAGTTAATAGGAGCAATGTTACTGTACATTTTGAGTCAAATTGCTTATTTAACTTTGACTTTCAACCATTTCAGAGTAATTTATTTTAGATATATTCTTCCTCTGAATATAAACCTGATACATATATAGCCATTATTTCAGACACTGAACAACAGAAATAAATGACTGAGATTCTTTAGGGAATGGAAAATCATGAAGTGTCTCATTATTTCCTTGGCCTTCTTCCTGGGGCCATTCTCCTGCATGTCATACATAAGAAGAACTGAGAGAAGAGCAGCTCTCTAAGCTAAAAATTGGGAAGAATACTTAGACTAACCACATTGTCTGTGCTGCTTGAAACTGTCCACCTGTAAGTCTACCAGTTTTGAGTGTAGATCAGTAGAGAGATTTACTCTGCAGTAAATCAAGTTTTCGGTATAAGCTGCTCTTCTTTGGAGTCTTGTGGTCCCGTGGTAATCAAAGTATTTGGTATGTATAGGAATTCTGTATAGAACATCTGACAAATAACAATGATAGAAACATAGTGAAGACCTCTAGGATTTTAAGTCAAATCTATGATAACTTCTACACATGACTATTCTCTCAGGAAAAAAAAAATCCTTGTGGCTTGCTATGTTGCTATTCAGCCTTCATAGAGAGTGAAAGCTTAACCATAATGTGTATTAGTTGACCATGGGGTCTGAGATTTGTATCATAAACTGGGTGTTATCAAAGCCACAAGCCATAGTTTGGGTATGTACAGAAGTTACATAAATATGTATACATATATAGGTATATACAGTAGTTTCATAGACATGTATACATATATAATTACATGTGTGTATAAGAGACATGTGTTCCACGAAAATGCTCACCAAAGTGCAATCACTATAGAGATAGTTCTCAATACCTATATAGACAACTCGATACCTTCAAAATGGATTTTTTCAGCCTCTTTCCCTTGCCATGGCATTGTTTTATCTATGGGCTATTTGCAAACTGACTATGGTGAGAGGGATACAGTCTATTCATCAACATCTTACCAAAGCTGACCCTACTACTACAACTATTGAGTTCATAAGTTGCCAAGAATATGAGACCCTGACATGGCACCATTCCCCAGGGACCAGCCAGATTAATTGTGTTGGACCACTTCTATCATGAAATAGGCAGAGATTCATCTTCGCTGAAATAGATATGTCTTTTTGTCATTTATTTGTCCTTCTTTCCCATAATAATTTGACCAGCACCAACATTTCTGGCCTCCCAGAATGTCTTATCTACCATTATGATGTTCTGGAGAGTGTAGATTCTAAGCAAGACACTGATTTCATTGCAAAGTATATGTGGCAACTGATGATATGTCCAAGGAATTAATGAGCTTACCACATACCTTACCACCAAGAAGTGGCTGACCTAATTCACTGGCTTGGAGACAATACATTGACAAAAACGGGAATTGCCCTTAAAGGATGCAGCTTTTGCATTGAATTAGAGACCGTTACATGACACTTTCACCCCCTCTAGTCAGAATACAAAAATTAGGAAACCAAGGAGTGACCATAGGAGTGGCTCTTCTCACTATTATTACTAATAGATCACTCAAACTTTTGCTGGAATCTTTGAGCTCTGCTTCTAAGGTGGAATTAGTTCTCAAGGAAGGAATGCTTCATTAAGGAGAGGAAACACTGGTACCACTGAAAATGAGCTTGCCAGCTGGCCGTTTTGAGCTCCATATACCCTGAGCTAAAAACAGAAAAAGAGGTTATTCTAATGACTGAAGTGATTGATATTGATTATCAAGAGGAAACTGTTTTGCTGCCACACAATAGGAGCACAGAGGACCCAATACTTTGAAGAGGCCAACCTCTTGATACTTTTATGCAAATAGTAAAGGTAATTCGAAACTAGAGCAAGCAAAGAAAACAGGACTATTGAGGACTCAAATCTCTGAGAAATGAAGGGTTTGAGTTGTTCCATCTGATAAAGAATTTTAATTAGCTAATGTTCTGGCTGATAGAAAATGAAATACTGACTAGATAACAGAAGAAATTTGCAGATATCAAATATAGTCTCATGATCAATTACAGAAGTGAGGATAGTAGCTTCACATATATTTTCTTGTTACGTGTATATATTTATTTGTATCCACATATTACCTATTTTCATTTCTCTCTTTCCCCTTACTGTTTCATACATACATTACTGGAGGTTCACCTTATGATTTTTTCTTTAGGCAACAAATGTTCCGTGGGTTGGTGACTGGATTTTAGAAGTAACTAATGTAGCTAGTGATAGATACAATGACAATTGAGACCTAGTGTTTCCTCATGATGAGGGAGGGTGAGAACTTCATCCCTTGTACAAAAAGCGATTATATCGTGTTATTTAGAAACATGAAGTTTTTTGTTGTTGTTTTAAGGATTTGTATAAAATCTAAATAATGATACATGTAGAATGTGACAGTTATCAGTTTATTGACTTTCAGCAACAGACCCATTTTTTCTTCCCCTGCATTATTATACTGAACCTGGACACTACTTCTTGGCCAACTATGTTGATGTTAAGCTTTGTCAAGAAAGAGAATTAGAGAAAGATTCTAAAACTAGGGCAGGAGGAAGGGGTTATGCTGTTTTGACATTACTCTAGTGGGTTTCTCTGACACCTACTGGGCTACAGTCATGGGCCAGCTGTGGTTCAAAGCCTTGGGCAAGTTTCTCCACCACTTGGAGGATTATCCTCCACCCACCAGCCAAGTTACTTGCCCCAACAGGCTGAGATTTTCTGGGATAGCCCCACTCTTTCTCAAGAGGTTTGAATCCCAGCTTTTGACTTGTCCAGTACCGTAAGTTTCTAAGTTCCTTGCTTGTTTACTTTTCCTCAGCCTTAGAGGTAAAATCAACGTATAAAGTTTGCTACTTCTGCACCCCATGAAATCTTCATCTCATTCACCAATTAATCACATTTTACTAATCAACAATTCTTACTAGTTAATTTCCCCATTCAAATTATTAGTATAACCACAGCGTTGGTGGTATAGTGGTTAGCATAGCTGCCTTCCAAATTATTAGTATAGTTTCTGTCTCTTGACTTGACCGTGATTGATACAATCATACTTCTTGTTGCACCTCTATTCTCTCTTGACAACTATTTTGCTTTCCTTCTTTCTATTTCTATTATCCCACTCCACTTATTTTCCTTAATACTAAATTTTAAAACTTGTGAAGTAATGGTATTTATTAAGTATTGCATTTTTAATTTTTAAAGCAGGAGAAATTAAAGCCTTTTTAATTTCTTTAACAGGAAATGATATTATTTTTAAAATGCTAGCTATATTTATTTTCTTTTGCTTAGCAAGCCTTTGGTTTTAAGATTATGGAGACAGTGTCCCATACAGGTTCAAAGTACTGGATTACGCTAATTCATCAAGTAGAGGGAATATTTCTTTATATTAACCACCATCTCTCTAACGAGTGGGCATCAGGCTATGAAATCATTAATTCACATGCTTGTAGAAAATGAAATTTAGTCCAGTGTGATAAATTACCTATGGGTAAGCTGAGGAAGAAAAAATATTAAACTATAAATATAATTTGGAATAGTAGGTAAAGGGGGAGGACATCGCCTGTTCATGTGGGTCTTATGATTACATCCATGTTCAGCCCATAAAAGAGATTCAAATAATAACCCTAACCTTTGAATATAGTTAGAAGCTAAAGCCAGAGAGGCAAAACTGTCATTGGCTAATAACTAGCTCTTTCACACTTATTGTTTGCATAAGTTTGCATATTGTTTGATTTTTATTTGAGGTCATGCTTCTTTTTCATAGTGTTTATTTATTACCACAATCAGCCTAAAAATTTATTCTACCTAAAAATGGAGAAATTTCATAATGGAAATATCAAAGCAGGAAAATGTTATAGGAAAAAACTTCCTCAAATATCTGAAAGAAAATTTTATTTTCATTTTCATGTTCTCATTAAAAAGGCAAGATAGAGACTTAAAACAAAAATTATGATAATTAATCAAGTAGAGGGTATATTACTAATATTGACTTTAACCAATGAAGCTGGATTTGGTTTGTAATGGTAGTCAGGCTTTTATAGTATTGTAGAATAAGTAGGAAGCATTTTTATTAATAAATTAATTTGTTTAATAACAGTCTATTAATATTTTAATCACAATTAAGTGTGTTAAATCCCTCTTTACCTTTATTAAACTAATTCATTTTCATATTACTGATTTAGATCTCAAGATAAAGATATTTTGCTTCCTTTATATGCAATCATATACAGACCTATGGAACAGATGGATGGCACAACCTGGGATGGAGCCTTGTAGAGACAGATCTGTCATCAAATCTCCACAAATCACATTGTACCACTTCATGTGGTGCACACCTGTGGCTGCTTGATAATGTACTTTGCTGCTACACAAAAAACTCTGCAGCCCTGTAAGTGCCTATTTTTGTTGTATTTAAAATATACCTTAAAACAATAACAATATAAAGGCCCTGCAGTATCATAGGGAGATAATATCCACAGGAGGTGCATAAGATGCTTTAACAAGACCTCTCCCTGCCAAAATTCCTGTTTTGTATTCTAACCCTGAGTTCCTCAGGGGTGAAAATGGGAGTTTGCCACTAAAGATTGATTTTCTCAGTTTCTTATGATTATAAACACACCTGTTCTAAGTAACTGCAATTGTAGACTGAAGAAATTCTCTGCTAAGTGTTTCTTCTTGTATGCTCTGTATTTTGCCTAGAACAGGAGTTGGTCTTTTGAAAACTGATTCTTAAAACAGCAAGTTATTCAAGGGGTGGAATTTGTAATATTTGATAAACGTAGAGTCTCAGCTTACTTATTTTATAATTTAATCTTTGAAAGATCTCACCCATGCCTAGCTGCTTTTATGCCTCAAGGACAGTCAACTCTGAATATTAACTATTGTAGTATATCTATGCATACCTTTATGTTACTCATTGTATCTTGCAAATGTAAACCATGGGTCTATTGGTTCTACTTTTTCTGTATTTTAGGCCAGTGCAACTATATATCCTCAATTCATCACTCAAAATGGAAATAACTGGGTCAATGGTCTCTGTAAAACTTTCACAGTGTAGAAATAAAACTGAATAATGACTTTGCATTTCTAAAATGTAAAACAATAGAAGATTTTAAGAAATATAGCGGATTTTCTGAAGTTTGAAGCATTTAAAGTCGTAAGACAATAGTTAGTTTAATATCAAAAAAATAATTTGATTAAATTCTATTTCAGTTCAGAGAAGAGACAGGTCAATTGCAAGAGTGGAGAATGTATACGCAGGTCCTGAAGAATGGAAAACTCTCAGTTCTTTCTCTTTGTGCCTTTAAGATCTCTAATATCTGCGTATTTTAGTTTTACAACCCTCTGTGTGTCTGCCTCATTTTTGTTCCTCTTCTACAGACTCTTTCTGTCCTACTGATACGTGAAATTAAGTTGGTTGCTCCTTCTCCCCACAAATGACAGCCATAGCCCTTGAGTCTACTTTAACTTCAAGCTTGTCAGCTAATAAATGTAATTTCTCTTTATATAAATTCAGAACTCCTAAGAAATAGAATCTCACTGGTCCATTTTGACTGGGGAGCTAGAATGGCACTTTTCACATGCCTCTATTAGATTATGGCATATATATTTTTTATTATAAAAACTAGAACTCAACAATGAAGACATAACAGTAAGTATTAAAATTTGGTAAGATTTGAGATGATTAATGAGGTAGGTTTATGACAGCTAATTGTTTTTTAGTAGAATATAAAAAAAATCTTTGTTTACTCCTATAAACAAACCTTTTTTCGTTGCTGTTAGGCAGATTTCTTTACTCAATTCATCCAACATTTCATACTTAATTCTGTTTCTATGAAATTTGTCATTCTTCATTTCTCGTCTTTTTCTAGAAGCTTCTCTAACAAACATACCAAATGTCGTGGTATGTCTGTTATGCATAAATTTTTAATATGTCATTCAATCTCTAATTGTGTCATATATTTATTTAATGTTATTTGCTATAGATTTATATGTCTCACCTACTCAATTGCAGAATTCTTCAAGTTATACTGCTTCTTGTACTTATTTCTTAATGACCACATCCATATCTACTATGAAATTCTGCTATGGAGCCTGATGCTAGCCTCTTATAGCCATATGTAATGCATCACTCCTTTTAGAAACCCCAGAGGGAGCTTAGGGCTAGAATCGTAGCTGGAGCCAAAAAAAAAAAGAAAAAAGAAAAAAGAAAAAAAACCTCTGTGGTCAAATTACAGAAAGACACTGCATAAGCTTATTCTAGAATAGTTTGAGAATATTTTTAATTTTTGTAGCTTTGCTGATAAAATATGTAAAATATTTTGTTACAAATACCAAAAATGTAGAAAATAATCAGAGAGAACAAAAAAGATTAGGAAGTGAACAGAATTTTCTGAATAAAAAACGAACTAAGCAATATTTAATTATCACCTTGTGATGTAATTCAGAAACTAGTATAAATAATTTGAAGAATTCTGAAGTAGAACTCAGCTTTGATCCACTTTATTATAATTGTTAGATTATTTTTCATACTGCTTTTATAAGAAAATTTAATATTTATTAAAATACAGCGTCTGTTTCATAAATCGATTGTATGCTATGCTGTTGAGCTACTCAGTGTAGAGTCAAGAGCCCAGCTGCCAGAACACAGACTATTTGTTAATATACTATGATGGAAAAAAAAATATTCATTGACCCCTTCATTGAGAAAGTCTTGCTATGAAAAAGAGAATATCATTAAGTGAGCTTACTGATATAGATAATTATTTACTTTTTGGCAAACACTTCTGGTCAAGTTGTGGATTGGCACTTTGTATTTATTAATTCTGTTGATGATGAATGATAATTATACACAAAAGAAGCCCTAAGCTATACATGTTTTTGGTATAATTTGCAACAACATAAATAAGATTAAAAAAAAAAAGCAAACTTTGTATATTCAAATTTCTTCTTATAGTTTTGTCGTGTGGGTCAGAAGCGGTAAAAAGTGGTAACAATTAATGCTCTCTGCTTTTTTTCTGTGAATAAGTATTGCCTTCATTTCGAAAGATAATTTTACTAGAAAGAGAATTCTTGGTTGACTTGTTTTTCCTTTCAGCACTTTGTCTCCCCGTGGCAGCCTGTGCTTCGTTGTTTCTGATAAGAAATCAGTGAAAGTTCATATTCTTTTCATCTCAAAGATAACAAGTAACGTTATCTTTGTTCTAGTGCTTTACAATGTTTCTCTTCATCTTTTGTCAGTTTGCTATGATGGTGTGAGTGTGGATCTCTTTTCCTCTGTGCTACTTGAGGTTAAAGGAAATCAAATTTGGAAAAATTTTAGTCATCCTTTCTTTTTCTGTTACTTTCTTTTTCTCCTCTCTCTCTAAGAATTCCATTAGACCTTTACTGGTGTGCTTGATGTCCCACATGTCTCTGAGGCCTTGTTCATTTTTATTTTACCTTTTTTTGAAACCTGTTATTTATAATGAGTAATTTCCAATCATTTTGTTTAAATTAACTTGATTCTTTACCCTTTTAGATCTACTGTTAAATCCATTTAGCGATTTTTTTATATTTTGGTTGTTGCATACTTAAATCCTAGAATTTTCCTTTTTTCTTCATAAACATTGTAGAATAATTTTAATGGTAACCATTTCACTTAGCAATATCATCACGACACTTTCGAGAAAGCCATAATGCCATCTCACCAACGAGCACAGTGAGGATCAGAGAGGTTAAACAACTTGTCGAAGTCCATAGATAGCTAATGAGTGACAGCCTGGATTCAAGCACAGCCTCCCTAACCCCAAAATCTGCAGACTTAACCACTTGTTATGTGTCAACATACACACGTGTTCCTGAGCTTCGAACTCCCAACCATCAGATCTTCACATGTGCACACAGAGCTCCATGACAATGGTGTATCTTTCCACATTCTGCCCAATAGGTTATGATTAAAGAAGTAATGAGCTTTACGGAAAAGAAACTTTGACGGATGGTTTGACCTCTTGACTCTATTCTCAGCATTGTCACTTAGAACTGTGAGGTCTGGAACAAGTCACTTCCCCTGTCTGGGTTTCTATCTGTTGTTCTTTCAGGGGCATGGACTCGGTGATTGTGAAATTCTTTAAGTTGCTGTATCCTTTATGTTTTTGTTAAAGCAAAGCTGAGGAATTTGAATACTGGAATGAAATGTTTCCATTTCACAGAGCAGGTAATAAGGGGTCATTATTATTTTTTTTTATTTCAGAATATTACAGGGGTACAAATGTTTTGGTTATAAGCATAACTTTTGTACTGCATGAGTCAAAGTTAGAATTTTCCTTTTTAATTATAGTTTATGTTTCTTTATTTAAAGCCCTGCTTGACAAATCATTGTAAACATATTTTTCTTTAACTTTTTAAACACACTTCTCTTTCATTCTTTTGCTATACATTCATGTATCACATAACAATTTTTCAGTCAATAATGAACTGCATTTTTGACAGTGGTCCCATAAGATTACAATAGAGCTGAAAAATTCCTATAGCCTAGTAATTTTATAGCCCTCACATTGCTTTACTCATGTGTTTGTGGTGATGCTGATTTAAACAAATCTCCTATGCTACCAGTTATACAAAATATGGTACATAGGGTTAAGTGCAATGCATAATATCTGATAATGATAATTAACAACTACTTTACTTGTTTAT
This sequence comes from Lepilemur ruficaudatus, assembly GCA_963574885.1. Lineage (NCBI taxonomy): Eukaryota > Metazoa > Chordata > Mammalia > Primates > Lepilemuridae > Lepilemur > Lepilemur ruficaudatus. Next base: position 19,471 of record CAUYRT010024863.1, read on the forward strand.
GTATTTACTATACTATACCTTTCATTGTTATTTTAGAGTGTATTTCCTCTTATATTTTAGGTTATTAAGTATGAAATGTCCAATTTTCTTAAGTACTAAGTTTGACAGTTGGTATCTCTAACATTTCACTTTGATACTTCTTGTTTTATTTTTATTGTGAAGGTACATCCTCAGTCTTTCAAACACGTTTTGGCTTGTGATTATCTTTCAGATTTTTTAGAGCAATTATTGTGAAACCATGAATAAGTCAAAAATTCATGTTATTTTCAAATATGAGTTCCATAGTGGAACAAATGCAACCCAGTCAGCTTGAAATGTCAACAAAGTGTTTGGGAAAGAGAAGTTTCATTCTGGTGATTTTAACATTAAAAATGAGCCACGTGGGCGACCTGAGACCAAGGAGGATAATGATGAACCGAAAGCTGTGGAAGAAACAAATCCATCTCAACCTACTGTGGATTAGCAGCAAGGTTTGATGTTACTATTTCAACAATATTGGAACATTTGAAACAAATTGGCAAGGTGACGAAGCTGGTAGATGGGTACAGCACGAATTAAACAAACACTGGAAGAGAAATCATTTTGAAGCTCGCCTTTCTTTGCTGTCATGACATAAAAGTGAATCATTTCCACATGTACTGTTACATGTGATTAAAAGTAGATTCTTTTTGATAATTGCAAGCATTCAGCACAATGGTTGAGCAAAGATGAAGTGCTGAAACACAGTATAAAATCGAATATTCATTAAAAAAAAAAAAAAGCTAATGGTGTCTATTTGGTGGTCCAGCACTGGTATTATCCACTACAGCTTCATGAAACCTGGTCAGTTAATTACAGTGGACGTCTACCGCAACCAGTTGTATGAAATGATGAGGATGCTTGTGATTAAGCAGCCGAGAATTGTCAATAGAGACAGGCCAATGCTCATGCAAGACAACACTTGAACATGTCTCACAAACAACACTGCTCAAACTACAGAAGCTGGACTTGGAAACTCTCTGTCATCCACGATATTCACAAGACCTTGCTCCAACTGACTACCACTTCTTTCAGGCTTTGGACCACTTCTTACAGGAAAAATATTCCATTCTCAGCAAGCTGTGGAAAATGCCTTTTGCAATTTTATTGTCACTCACTCTTCAGGCTTCTTCACTGCTGGCATAAACAAGCTATCATTAAGATGGGGAAATTCTGTCGACAGTTTAGGGGCATACTTTGATTAATTTTACTGCTTCTTGTTTGAGATATAATAAACTACACTTCTGATTCAAAATCATACATTTCTTATGTAATAACCTATATTTTTTAAAATAGTTAACTGCAAACCAGCCTCAGGCAGGTCCTTCAGGAGGTGTTCCAGAAGAAGGCATAGTTATCATAGGAGATGACAGCTCCATTAGTGTTATTGACCCTGAAGACCTTCCAGTGATACAAGATGTGGAGATGGAAGACAGTGACGCTGATGATTTTGACCCTGCACAGGCCTAGGCTAATGTATGTGTTTCTGTCTTAGTTTTCAAAAAATATATTTTAAAAAGCTTTTAAAAAATGAAAAACACTTTTAGTATAAGAATACATAGAAAAAATATTTTGCATAGCTACACAATGTTTGTGTTTTAAGTGTTATTACAAAACAGTCAGAAAGTTAAAAAAAATTAGAAAGTTTACAAAGTAAAAAGTTGCAGTAAGCTAAGATTAATTTATTACTGAACAAAGATTTTTTAAATAAATTTAATGTAGCCTAAATGTAAATGTTTATAAAGTCTACAGCAGTGTACCGTAAGCTCCTAAGTCGCTCGCCACTCCTCACTCACTGACTCACCCAAAGCAACTTCCAGTCCTACAAGCTCTATTCACGATAAATGGTAAATGCTCTATACCGGTGTGCTATATTTTATTTTTATACCATATTTTTACTGTTACCCTTTTTATGTTTAGATACATAAATGCTTACAATTGTTACAATTGCCTACAATATTCAGTACAGTAATGTGCTATACAGGTTTGTAGCCTAGGAGCAATAGGCTATACCAGATGTGTAGTAGAATATACCATCTAGGTTTGTGTAAGTATACTCTATAATATTCACACAATGAAGAAATCACCTAAAGACACATTTCTCAGAACACATCCCCGTTGTTAAGCGATGCATGACTGTATTTTTAAGAGGATCTTTGAAGTCTTCATTTGCTAATTCCAACATATAGACCTATTCAGAGACAGTTTCTCTTGACTGTTTTTTTTTTCTTGAGTATAGGTCACACTTTCCAGTGTCTTGGTATATCTTGTATTTTTTTTCTGAAAAACTGGATATGTTAAATGATATAGTTTAACAACTCCAGATTCTCTTTTTTTTTCCTCCTGAGGTTTTTGTTTTTTGTAACTTACATTTATTTACTCTTTCTCCACATGGTATACATTAATTAATGTTCCTAATTTTTGTTTTTCTTATTGTATTTTTAGGCTGGTTAATTAGAAATGTCTCAATGTCTGAATAGATGAGTCAGCCAATGTCTACACAGTGTTTTTGCTCTGATATCTTGAGATTGTAAGGCTTACATTACGCCAATAGATCTGTGAGTTGGAGAATGTGATCAGCTAATTTTCAAGTCTGCCTTAGCTTTTACTTTCCACTGTGCCCTTTTAGGTCTTCTCTGTTCCTGTGTAGAGTTCCTAAATCAGCCCAGAATATATGGAGAACTTAACCAGCGCTTCATTAGGTCTCTTATTTTTAGAATGTCTCTCTTAAATTTCTGGGGTTTTTGTTGTTGTTGATGTTTGTTTGCTTTGTTACTTAGAATATAGAGACTTCTGCTTTACCATGTTGTACTTACTAAGATTAAAATATGAGACACAGATTGTTTATGCACCTTTTAACACATGCTTTTGATAATATTAATATACCATATTTATATCTCAGAGCTTTTTAAATCAGTAATAATCACATTTCACTCTCAAACTTCAGGATCTCTTCAATAAAGCGGCATGAGTAGGTTGGAATAGTCTGAGACTTGATTCAAAAAGAGCTAGATTTGAATCGAGGCTGCCAAACTCACTTAAAAAATAAAAATAGTTTCCAAGTATTAGTTTCTTTTTGCATGTGTAATTTATAAAGTTTGACTATAAGGGTTAAAGTTAACTTAAAAAAATAATTTAAGTAAAATATTTATTAGATTTCTAAAAAAAAAAGTTACTCCTCTCCATTTGCCGTGTCATCAGGAAAAATGATATTCGTTTTCTGATTTCACTCAGAATGCAGGCTTACTGAATTGCATGCATGAATTACAGGTAATTTTTATCAGCATGGTGCAGCCATATCACTTTCTGGTTTACCTCTCCCCAGTATTTTTTCCTAGATGTTGCATTATTTCAACAATTAAAGGTTCCTGAGTCTTCTGAGTTTGCTCACACTCAAGAAGTTCCCATACTAATGGAATTAAAGAAGCACTTCTTTGTTTCTTTCACTTAGGAATTACCTAAAGAATTATTATTATTTTACTAAATCATCTCTAATTCTCGGTTTCCCTTATTCTAATCACTCCCTTCCAAAGTCCTCAAACGATATGTCTACTAAAAGATTATTGGCTTCTTACTGGATGTTTTCATGAGATAAGCTGAGCTCTGGTGATTTCTTCTTTAAGGTGAAGCCACAAGATCATTTGAATGCTTCCAGTTTTTTTCTGTAAAGTTTAAAGATAGTATTGGTCTGAGAGATTAGAGACGTAATTCTCTTTACTGGTTTTCTTGTTTTGTTTTTCTTAGTAAATAATTGAAGTCTAATTTCTACTAAAACAATTATTATATTAAAGAATCTTATTACTGTAATATCTTGACAGCTCACTCTGATTCCATTGAGAAACCTACATTTGCCCCAACTTTTATGAAAAGACATCATTCTTGCTAGGAATTCTTCCATTTGAGAGTCCTACCTATTATGCTCCAGAACCTTTTTCTATTATTGAGCTTAATTTTCATTTCAAGTACTCACTGAAGAAATATAACAAGTATCTAAGCAAAAAATATAATTTGGAAAACACTGGCCTTCCTTTGATGTACATCAATGATTCTACAGAGACCACAGACAACTTTTGAATGTATTTTCTAAATTCTGTATCATTAGTAATTCTCTTTCTTAAAAATACATTCTTTAAATTGAAGGAAATATACAATAAAAGAAACATAAACTCTGGTATTAGATTAAATTACCTGAACAACACATTTTTGTTTTTAAAACTTTGTTCCAAAGACTAATAAATGTTTTAAAGCAATAGTTATCATTTTGGCAGAAAAGTGTTAACAGTTAATAGTAAAAGATAAGATGAATAAAGCACTTATTCAGTGTCAGGATCTTTACTTTCACAATTTAATAAATGGGAGAATGGGAGAATATATTTGCAAGCTACACATCCCATAAAGGGCTAATAACCAGAATTTACAAAATCTCAAGCAAATGAGCAAGAAAAAAACAAACAACCTTATTAAAAAGTGGGCAAAATACATGAACAGAAGCTTCTCAAAAGAAGAAAGACAAATGGCCAGTAAACATATAAAAAAATGTACAACGTTGCTAATCATCAGGGAAACGCAAATTAAAACCACAATAAGATAGCATCTTAGCCCAGTTAGAATGACATTTGTCAAAAATTCCAAGAACAATAGATGCTGGCATGGGTGCAGATAGACAGGAACACTTATGCACTGCTGGTGCACTTGGATGCCAGTTAGTACAACCTCTATGGAAAACATTATGGATATTCCTCATAATGGTTTCTTATTGTTCCTACTCCTGAGAGGTTGACAGGACTTATACCTTCTTTCATTTAAAGCTCACTAGTATGCAATTTTCTTTATCTCAGATACAGTTTTCCCCATGGCATGTTGGTCTTTGTTAATTCCCTTTTGGATAACTAGTACACATGACACTTTTCTTGAAAAACCTCCAGATGTCTCACAATGTACAAAATATAACAGCTGGACTTCTGAGCACAGTGAGTAACTTTGACATTTGCAGTGCTAGGATATTTTGCTCTACACTGGCAATCTGGCTCCAATATAATTTCCAATTTTTTTTTCAATTCCTTCCTATGGGAGGACTCTGCTTTTGTTGTACTGAGCTCCTCATTATTTTTGGTTTTTCTTGCCTCTTTCCTACCTATCCTTAAGTTACACATACAGCCCAGTAAGTTGTATAGAATAAAGGTTAAAGATTTGGCCTCAGATGTTGGATGATCAGTATCCAAATACCAGTTCTCTCATACCTAATTATGTACTCCTGAGAAAGTTGCTAAATCTCTCTCTCTCTCTCTCTTTCTCTCTCTCTCCCCCTCTCTCCCCTTTACTTTCTGCTATTCCTAAGGGTTGTCATGATTTTCAAGAAGTGTGTCATATGATAAAAGTTCTATAAACATTCAGTCTTGTAAATATTTTTTGCAACAAGGTCCAGCTCAATTGTGACTTCCTCAATGAAAGTGTTCTGTTTTCATCAATGCAGAGTTATAATTTTCTCCTTTGACCACTTATTATCTGCACAACTCCTTGAGAACACAATCTGTAGATTGCGAATTTAATTTGTAATGAGTAGAAGTGTCAATGCTTGAATGTTTTCAGAGTCAGTAAACTCATTATATCACATGGTAGATTATTCTAGTTTTAGATATTTCCAATAGTTAGAACCTCATTTTTATAAAGAAAATAGTTGACCTTTTATTATCATTCGAACTTCACATTTTTCGGACTTACATGTAATAATTCTAATTCATTTTTTATAAAGCAGTGTTTCAAGTGATCACCACGTCTTTTTCCTTTTATGTTACATACTCCATTTCTTTTAACAAATGTGGTGGGGTCATAAAACAAATAATTTAAGTTCAACAGTTTAATTAATTAATTTCTTTTTAATAATTTAATATAAACCAAAAGTTAGAATTCCCTTATTTTATTGTTTGGTTAGAATGTGTCCCAGTCAAGAATCTAATAGTCCCAGTTGATGAGGAAGTTGATAGGAAGACCCCTTCTTTCTAGAAAAAAAAAGCCAGCTATTGAGGTAGGCAGAATTGGAAAAAATCACAATTTGCAACTCCTAAGGAAATAAGTAATTAAGCCAAGAATTATCGACGGATGCTGAAACAATTAGGTGAAAGGTTGGGGAGCTGGGTATTCACCTGGTGTGGAAGTTATCACCCTACAGATTACTAGCTAGTTCTGAGATGACTGTCACTATATAGACTCAGTGGTCAATCTTAGTATCATTAATAATAGGATAACCAGAGCTTCATTATGTGTCTTCTGGTGTCATGAGTGTATGGCCTTAATCTAATCAAGTCTTCAGATCCAACTTCCAATAACAGAAAATATTAAGGTTATTGTTAAAAGACAGCACAAAGAAACAATCAGAAAAATCAAGATGTTGGAACATTCCAAGGAATAACTAGCCTGATCTCTCTAAATCAATGTCAGAAAAAATAAAAAAGCTGGGGAGAAAATATGTTCTAGATTAAAATACACTCAGGATATTGATAATGGGGGAAGCTATCCATGTAAGGGGACAGGGAGTACATGTATTTTTTCCTTAATTTTGCTGTGGATCTAAAGTTGCTCCGAAAAAATAAAGTCTTTTAAAAAAATACACTTCAGAGACCTGAAAAAAAAAAAAAAAAGAATGTGTCCCAGTCAAGATTCAGGTGTTGTCAATGAGATAGGATTAAGAGGTGGAGTCTTTAAGAGAGGATTAAGCCAGGAGGGATTCTTCCTCATGAAAGCAATTAAGGCCCTTAAAGAAAGAAGCTTTACACAATGTTTAGATCTTTTACCCTTCTTCCTTCAGCCACATGAAGATGTAACATTCCTTCCCTCTGGAGGATGTAGCCACAAAGCCCTACCTTGGAAGCAGAGAGAACAGCCCTGACTATACGACTTCCACCAGCCAGCACCTCGATGTTGGACTTCCCAGCCTCCAGAAGAGTAAGAAATAAATTTTCTTTTTTTATAAATTGCCAATTCTGAGATATTTTGTTATAGCAGCATTAAACAAACGAGACATCTTAAACATTCTTAATATTAGTGAGTTGGCAAGTGTGTTTTATATAGCTTTCCTTTCAAATGAAATAGAGCTAGGCTTTCCACTGGAAAATTGGGTTTATTATTTTTATTTACCTAGCTCTTACACACACAAAAAATATGAATTACTTTTTTCATTTTTCTTTTCTAAATATTCGTTGGTCTTTGTTATTATCAGCAATTACTTGTATTTAAAAATTTGATCTAGAGAAGTATTGCAAGTTTATTCACGTATCTTATTATACTCATATTCTTTCTTCCACTTAATTATCATTCCATTAAGAAAACTTCTTGTCCTATATGTTTTTGCATCCTTCTTAGCTCCTAAAGAAAGATGAAATATTTGCTCTGAAGAAACGATTTCTCGAGTTTGTACATGAAGTGCTCTGTAGGATGAGGGGATTGTTTGCAAAAGAAATACAAGTGTTCTCAAATATCTTGTAAATTAGTTGAAAGGGAAACATTTATTTATATTGAAAAATAACAAGTTCTAAATAATATGATACAAGCAATCTGTAAAACTGAATTTTAGAAAAGGAAAATCTCAAAGCAGACTAAAAGAAGGCTACATCTTGAAGGAAAATGAGAATATGTTTAGGAATCAAAAATAGAAGTTATTCTAGGACAGAAGAAGACAGAGGAAGTCATGACTAGAAAATACGTTGTATGTGTAAAGGTAGAGTTGGATTAAAAAGGGGTCAGGGGGGGTTGATGAAGTAAGAGCAGTTTTCAGAATATTTTGAAAGTCAAATGTCCTAGTTTTCTGTTGCTATTACAGAATACAAAAGACTAGGTAATATTTTTTTATTTGTTTTGCTTTTTTTTTTGTTTTTTTCCTCTATTGCATTCTATTTATTTTTTTAAGTGTATAATTACAAATGATTTTTAGTGAATTTACCAAGATGTACAGTTAATCACATGAATCAGTTTTAGAGAAATTCCTTCTTTTTATTGAGACCCCTAATTCCGCTTCCCAACTACTTTTCAAGCAATAAAGGACATTTCTTTAAGTTGAAC
>CAUYRT010024864.1:0-34140 GCA_963574885.1 Lepilemur ruficaudatus
GATTTGGCTGGGTTTCAGAGCTGTAGTGGATTAGACCAGCAGCAGACCACTGGACAGTGCGCATGAACTTTTTTTGGTGCACATCTGGCGTTGGGAAGTGCTTTGGAGCTTCTCGGTCCAACCACTGAGCTGGTCCTTGCCGGTTGTCATATAACATCCACTTTTCGTCGCACATCACAATCCAATCGAGAAATGGTTTGTCATTGCGTACAAGAAGAGAAGATGACACTTCAAAATGACAAATTTTTTTATTTTCTCTCCACTCATGAGACACCCCTTATTGAGCTTCTTCACCTTCCCAATTTGCTTGAAGTGCTGAACCACCGTATAATGGTCGATGTTGAGGTCTTCAGCAACTTCTCGTGTGGCTTCAAGAGGATCAGCTTTGATGATTGTTCTCAACTGGTTGTTGTCAATTTCCGATTGCCGGCCACCATGCTCCTCATCTTCAAGGCTCTCTTGTCTCCTTTGCAAAATTTCTGAGCCACCACTGCACTGTACGTTTGTTAGCAGTTCCTGGGCCAAACACATTGTTGATGTTGTGAGTTGTCTCCACTGAACTGCAATAAGAAAATTGCTCGAATTCACTTTTTGTCTAACATCATTTCCATAGTCTAAAATACTAGATAAACAGCAAGTAATGGCATTAGCAAAAAACATAAAGTGAAAAGTGTACGTTAAAATGATGTATAACATAACCACATTTATTTAAGAATGTATTACAATATCAAAAGGCAAATTTCAACAATGCTAAAACCGCAATTACTTTTGCACCAACCTAAATAACACTGCTTGAATTGCTACTATTGACAGTTTTCAGTAGCGAGTAAAGAAAAGGTGAGCATTCTACAGGCAACTTTTTAGATGAGAAAAATCTGTTTGCTTGTAAAAATGATATCTTGGCTTATAACACCAGTGCTTATAGAAAATGATGGTTGTTATTATAGTCAGTGTTTTTTTTTTTTTAAACCATTATTATGTTCAAAAAAGCATTTCTGAAACAACCAGCCTCAGAGAGCATTGCATTAGGAAATGTAAGAAGCAAATTGAAACTCTAGTCCTGTTGTTTGGTTAGTCACCGTTAAACAGTGGTAGAGTAGGTGTGTCGCAGCTCAGGCTGCTATCACACAACACCACAGACTGGGTGGCTTAAAGAAGAAATTTATTTTCTCAGAGTTCTGGAGGCTTTCGGAAGCAGAATACAGGGTTCTGGCTCGTTGGGTTTCTGGTGAGGGCTCCCTTCCTGTCTTGTAGATGGTGCCTTCTTGCTAAGTCCTCACATGGCTTTTCCTCATGTGTGCACACAGAAAGGAAGAGAGCAAGGAGCAAGCTCTCTTGTGTGTCTTCTTATAAGGATGCTAATCCTATTGAATCAAGACCCTCCCCCCCCTTATGACCTCATTTAACCTTGATTGTTTTCTTAGAGGCCCCTTCTCCAAGTATAGCCACTCTAGGGGTTAGAGCTTCAACATAAGAGTTTTGGGAGGGCACAAACATTCAGTCCATAATAAGCTATGGTACTTTTAGAAGCAGAACTCCCATGTCTAAGGTATAGATTGGGGATGGCAGGAAGTACTGTCTGAAAAGGAGGCCAGGTCAGTGTTGAAGGCATAGCAAAGATTTGATGAGTTTGATGCCAGTGTGAGTGCTGACTTGGAAGATACTAATTATACTGATCCATTCTTATTCATGTGTTCTGATTTTTTCAACTATTATCTTCTAAGTTTTTTCCAATAGCAAAAAAGGGCAATGTACTTGTACTTCTTTCATATTGAATTTAAAGCCTGGTATCTCTTTGGGTCAAGAAATGTCTTCAGATTCTTTCAGCACATGTAACGGTATCCCAGAAAGGATGAGTGTTTTATATTCTTCAAACTCTTAGGTTTTCTACTTAACTGCCTTTATTGATTTGATGCTAATGGGAATACTGCCATGCAGGGAATAATAAAACGTGATCTTTCATGGATCTTGGAGTGGCTTACTTGGTTTAAAATAATCTAGTATGTGCACAAATGGAGTTATTTCAAGTCTTCTGGCTTTACTTCCATGCCTAATGCCTTTTCTCATTTATTAAAGCTTGCCTTTTTGACTTTGATATATGTCATGTTAGCACCTTGTAAATCCTTCTAATAATACCTTTCTATTACTAAGGTGTAAACACTGTTGTTCCTACCCCATTTGCTTCTCCCTCTGTGTCGTTTTTTTAGGACTCTTTAACCTGCTAATGTTCCGGGATATTAATTTAGAACAGTCAGCCAAATAGTAGAAGGTTCCTCTTTGCTTGTGATAACTGACCTCTTTTACCTGTTTTCTTTTCAAATTTTGTTTGGAAATATCAATTTTCATAATATTTTGAGCTAGTACTTCAATCCCTGATGTTTTCAATTTAGCAGCAGTATTATTTTCAAGACTTTATGCCAAGAGCACCCAATTACCTTTTTTTTCCCCCTGGACATACTTGCCTGGTTTGTCAAGATTTTTATTTAATTATCTTTCTTTACTTTGTAGGAAATGGAATTTCTGTTTGCATTTTCCCTAATTCCCTCACCTTGCTTCTTCCTAACCTTGTTGTGTCAATATTTAAGGTATTTATAGTTTGCACATGTCTGTCTTTTTTTTTTTTTTTTAATCTCTTAGGCCAACCTTCCAATAAATTGTATTTAGGTTTGTGCTTGAAAATGTTTTAAAGACTCATTTGATGTTTTCGTTTTAGTTTCTACTTCTCAAATTTACAAGTTACAAGTTCACAAGAAAAGTACTGCTGTCTTGACAACTTCTTTTGCATGCAGGTTTTATGGATTGCCTGGGACTTAAACAGGCTTTCTAATTACTTTTGTTGATGGAGTTTCTCTTACATTAAATGCTTCATCTACCTGTTCTTGGTTCTAGACTCTAGCTTTCAAAAAGCAACATGGATGATTTGAAGGCACCTTAGAGAAAAGCCAAAAATATAATAATTAAAATATTGATAAAGGGCCTAAGATTTTTTTAACATCCTAAAGGTAAGGCTATAGAGAAACTTAGCAATGTGCTCTCATAAAGCACCTTGTCTGCTCTAAATCAGTTATGCTCATTTGTACTTAGGGACTTGCTTAGTGCCTTCTCAACCAGAGCTGGGAAACCTGGCATTGTGATTGTGCTTCAATATTGTCATTGTGAATGAGGGGCTATTTCTTGCTTTAGGAGGGATTTAGATTTGACTCATGGAAGATTTTCCTCCAGTGACGTTGAACACTGCAGTAAATGTCTGGGGGAGACTCATTGTTTTATTCCCTCAATGAGATGGATTAAGGGTTAAGAAAGTTGAACTTTTGAAGTGTCTCCCAGATACAGGATTGTAATCTGATTGCCATGGTCATTTTTATCTTATTGTTCTAATTGTGACTTTAAGTCCCTTTATATGGTGAGAGGACAATAAAGTGCATCTAATGGTTTGTTAAATTTATTTCTTGGATAAGAGTAGTGAATAGTCCCAGGTAGAAGGTAGCATAGGGTAGTGCAAAGAGCACTGTCCTGGGAGGCAGTGGTCTAGGTGAGGACCCAGCTTTGCAAATAATTGGCCACCCGATTTTGAGCCTGTTCTTTATCACTCAGGCCTCAGTTTTCCATTTTACTATGTGGGAGCTTGGTTAGAAATATTATTAGGTCCCCTTCAGGTCAGTCCATGGGTGACAGTGGGAGTGCAGTCATAACTGTAGAGGGGAGAGGGTGAAATAGGGGTGGGAAAGGTGAAGGAGGAGCCAGGAGATGGGAGTGAGGTGATAGTGGTTGGAGAAAGGGGAAGGACAGGAGATGATAAGAAGGGTTTTATTTTTCATTGAGGAATTGATAAGAAATAGTGTTTGTGGCCACCAGTAATGGAAATTTCTTAGTTTTAGAAGTTTATCGCCCTCTTCCTCTCTCCCTCTCCCTCTTTTGCCCTCTCCCCCTTTCCCTCTCTCCCTGTCTCCCCATCTCTTCCCCTCTCCCTCTCTCCCCCTCTCCTTTTTGCATGCTGGACCTTAGTTCCAATGAGAACAACGGTAGTGAGTTTTGACTCAAATCTCTTTTTTTAGATTTTTATTAAGAAACAGAGTCTGGCTGTATCGCCCAGAGTGGAGTGCAGTGTTGCAGTCATAGCTCACCCCAGCCTCGAACTCCTGGCCTTAAGGGGATCCTCCTGCCTTGGCTGCCCAAAGCACTGAGGTTTTAAGTGTGAGCCATTGTGCCCAGCCCCTTTTAAAAATTGGATTAATTGGGCAGGATTTAAGACAATTTGTTTAAGTTTTTCTTTGTTAAGATTTTAGAGAATTTTTGTTATTAAGAATGCCCCTGTGAAATAAGCAAAGGAAATTGTGTCTCCTTTATAAATGGAGAAATGCAAGTACAATGTGGTTAAGCAGTTTATTCAGGAAATTAGTATGCTAGTGTTAAATTCCAGTTTTTCAAATCTCTCTACTTAGCTTCTCTGTGTGTGAGGATACACAGATACTTACCTGCTTGTACTTGGCACACAGGTTGCAGAAGTAATTGGAGATAGATATCCTCCAATCTCCTTTTTTCTTTTTCTTTTCTTTGTTTTTTTTTAAGAGACATGGTCTTGCTTTGTCACCCAGTCTGGAATTCTGGAGTACAGTGGTGAGATCATAGCTCACTGCAGCCTAAACTCCTAGGCTCAAGCAATCCTCCTGCCTCAGCCTCCTGAGTAGCTGGGACTACAGGCCCCTGCCACCAAGCCAACTAAATTTTTAGGTCTTTTTTGTAGGGACGTGGTTTCACTATGTTGCCAAGGCTGATCTCAAACTTCTGGCCTCAAGTAGTGATCCTCCTGCCTTGGGCTCCCAAAGTGCTGAGATTATAGGCGTGAGTTACTATGCCAAGCCTCAGATCCTCTTGAACTCATGTTAGGGAATAGATCTCTAAAGCAGACCCCACAGTCTATGTGTATATTTCATAATTCAAGGACTTGAATTCTCTTATAAATAAAACCATGTAAGTTTAGAAAATTTGCATATTCATGGGGGAAGAGATATTGTGAGATTTTCTGTGTTTGTGTGTAGAGCGAATCTTTGGTTGCCCAAAGGGTGAATCATTAAATGGTAAAATTCATAATATTTTCCTTGAATTTCCTGAGTCCTTTACATGGCAAATAGGATGTCAGATGTACTGCTGGTACTGAGCAGTCTCCGCTTTTGGGGAGTGGAGAGGATGTCAGTTGATGGCCTGAAATACTTTGCATTAATTTTGTAGGTAGATGGATTTCTTACATCAAAGCTTAATTTCAAGGACACCTCTTCTTTCCACTGGAGTAGAGACTAGTGTATCTGTTTGAAGGTGGAATGTAGGGAGAGTATAGAAAAAACTTTTTCTTTCATTGCAATCATTTATCATTTTTTTTTAGTATACTCTAGGTGAGACATTCACCTACCTTGCTCTTATGAGGCAGTGCTTTGCATAGCCATTGCACTCAGTGGAATGGAACCTCTATGAATTAGATCGCTGTTCACAAGAACATTTGTTTACACACCACATAGGCCTGTAGTTGCTACCACTTCTCAAGGATGGAAATGCCTGTGGAGAAATGGATGATAGTAATTTTCATAGCTTAAGTGATCACTTTATCTCTAGGAAATAATTAGAATCCTTATGATATGCATAAGATAATAGAATATGTTCTTTGCCTGGCATTTCAGTGCTTTCTTAAAATTTTTATTATTTTTTAAAGATGGAGTCTGTCTTTGTTACTGAAGCTGTAATGCAGTGGTGTGATTAAAGCTCACTGCAGCCTCTAACTCCTTGGCTCAAGCGATCCTCCTGCCTTAGCCTGTGGAGTAGCTGGGACTATAGGCATGCACCACCATGCATGTCTAATTTTTATTTTTTTAATTGTTTTAGAGACAGAATCTTGCTATATTGCCCAGGTTGGTCTTGAATTCTTAGCCTCAAGTGATCCTCCTACCTCAGCCTCCCAACTTGCTGGGATTACAGGTGTGGATGATCATGCCCAACCTTCCTTGATTTTCAAGCCCATCACATCTCTTTATGGCTCCTTACATCTCATGCTCTGTTCATGTCAGTTTGGGGGATTTGTAAAGGGAGAAATCTCTTGTTGGAAACTACTTATAGTGATTACCCATTCTCTTTTGCCCTCCTGTATTCTTTTTTTTTTTTTTTTTTTTTGAGACAGAGTCTCACTCTGTTGCCCGGGCTAGAGTGCCGTGGCATCAGCCTAGCTCACAGCAACCTCAAACTCCTGGGCTCAGGCAATCCTCCTGCCTCAGCCTCCCGAGTAGCTGTAACTACAGGCATGCACCACCATGCCTGGCTAATTTTTTCTATATATTTTTAGTTGGCCAATTAATTTCTTTCTATTTTTAGTAGAGACAGGGTCTTGCTCTTGGTTAGGCTGGTTTCGAACTCCTGACCTTGAGCGATCCTTGTTTCTTGGCCTCCCAGAGTGCTAGGATTACAGGCGTGAGCCACCACGCCCGGCCGCCCTCCTGGATTCTAAAATCAGGTGGCAAGCATCTGCATCAACCCCAAAAATCAAACCTTCATGACTTCAAGTGGAAGGTATAACAAGTAGTTTTAATAGTCTTAAAGATGGCAGATGTTTTTATTTGTTGAAACTTTTTTACTTGGGGATGTTCAGATTAAGATAAAAGGTCAGCTTGCTGAAGAGACTGAGACCCTAATAAGAGAGATGGAATAGTTCTAAAGTGGGTTACATCTTCATTTAACCCAACCCCCAAACATACTTAGACTCTTTAGATAATGGAAACTTCTGGATTTCTGACAAAGATGTGGGGAATGTTCCCCTCAGAGAAATTTCACAGTTAAAAATAAAGTCCTTATTGGCTATTTCTTCTGATGATATTGGGAAATCAACTCATTATTTTGAAAATTGGCAAATGAATGGAAAGAATCAAATATTTAACTGGTTTTTCTTTACAAATTGAACCTCACATGAATGATATAGTTGATGAGAGAAGTTCTCTTTAGAGAAATAGTTCAATTAACAAATGAGGAAGGATTCAGAAAGTTAGGATTCATTGCCTTGCATCCCTCAATGAGTTAATAGTTCCAGGTGCTGAGCATCAATGGCTGCCAACATCACACAGAGAGACAAACCCCGATTTTATTTATATCTATATTTCTCCTGATGAAGGACACAGCCAGTGATGTATTCTTGCCAACATTTCAAACTGAATCTCATATGGTCTCTTTCTCTGAGCTACCTTATCAGGAAGTACAGAGGACAGGGGAACAGAATGAATTAAAGAATGCCATGGAGATATAACATAAAAAAAAAAAAAACAACTGTACAACTCTGTACAGCTCTACAGGGCAAATGACTTGGCTTCATCAACAACAACAAAAAATGCATGTAAAAGATACAGAGGGAGAAATCTCTATAGATTTAAAGTAATTTAAGAGAATATTAACTAATTCTATTGTCTGGATCATTTTTGGACACCAATATATACAAACTATAAAAATTATAATACAATTGAGGGAAAGGTACATTGCCTGAATATTTGATAGTAAGGAAATGTTGTTAATGAATTTAAGGAATTATAACATTGAAGTTTAAAAAATGAGCCCTGTAAATATTGATAGATGATGTGATATCTGGGATTCCATTCAGAATAATATAAGAAATCTAACAATACAGAGTGTAAATCTTTACATCATTATTGAAGCTGGAAGATGGTTATATGGAGCATTCTCTCTATATATGAATATGTTTGAAGTGATCTGTTAGAACATTTTTAAAAAATAACTTTAGGTAAAAATATGTAGTAAGGCTTTGGGCACAATGAAAAAGAAAATGGGAGAGGAGGAAACAAGATAAAAAGTGCTTAGCAGAGTACCCCGTATATGTGTTGACTCCTTATTGCCTATTAATATTTTGTAGCCTTGCATGTACACATACAGTCATTCACTTGCTTATTTCAGTAAATATTTATTGAGTATGTGATAATGTGGCAAGCACGAAAATACTTCCGCAAAGCAAGTACCTCGAGTGGAGCCCATCACACTCCAGTGGTATTTTTGGCTTGTTTTTTGCAGAGTCTCTGAACTATATGTAAATGGCTCCTAGAGTAGGGGGTTTGAAATGGTATTGTGTGGTATCATTCCTGGATTCATTCAAGTTCAGTCTTTGATATTCTTTCCTGGGTAGCTCTAACCATCAATTTTTGAAGGTTGTGGGTGCCAGAGACCATCTCTGATCCCTAGCATGGTTCATTCAAGTGACTGCCAGTTGAATACCCGGCCCCAGATTTCTAGCTGAGATCCTGTAAGGAAAGCTCCCTCCTCCTGCCATTTCACCGTTGGAACTGTTGTTACACTCTGAAAGATTTTCCAATTACTATATTTAATTACGAGGAAGAATAAATTAGCGAAGCAAGTTAAATTATCTTGTGTGTCATAACAATAATTAACATTCAAAATGCCGCCATTTTTATAAACATCTCTAAGTGGAAGCAGGACCCTTTTTGAAAGCAGGAAGCAAGAGGGTATTCCCTACCTGAAGCCTGGTATAAGGATGGTCTGGGAGAGTTGCTAGGCTAAATGTTAAGAAAGTTTGTCTAGGTGAGATTGACTTCATTGGAGAGATTTTTAAATTGCCTCGCTTTTATCTAAATCTTTAGGAGTAGCAACTTTTGCATGTATGTACCATCATCTACTCTTTCCTCATGGCCCTCATGTCTTTTTTTCCGTATTTCAAGAAGGAATGGAAATTGATCTAGTCATAAGACATGTTGTGGACTAAGGTTTGCTTGGAAAGCAGTTCACAGCCTTTTCAGATGCTGCTTTTCAACAAATCCATGCTCATTCTTTGCCCATTCAATGTACTTACCTTTGGCTGGTCTGTCATGAAAATGTTTATTCTTCATAATGGTACTTCCTGTGTGATCTCTTGATTTTATGTTTGTGCCTTTGAGCTAGCTCCTCTGTGGAATGGGATTATCGATTGCTTTTATTCAGTAGACTACTACCATGTTTAGAATTTATTTAGACAATTTGAAAGGGTAAAACTCTGGCTTAGATAAAAATGAATTATGTTATGATTTTTGTTCTTGCTCTTTTAAATTTATACACTCTTAAATGATGCTTGTATTGTGAGCTGTGAGATGTAAATTTGCTAATAGTCAAAATTGCCCCTGATATACCCTTACACTCTTTTGCTGAAGAGAACAGCACATTAGCAGAGTGTATGAAGGTTTATATCACCTTATTTCCTAATATAATGAATAGGTGGCTCTGGTGTTTTGAAAAGATTTGACCCAGTCATGGATATAAACATAAATCTTTATATCCTCAGACCAAATATGAATCATGATGGTTTCTATAATATTCAAATAGCAGGCCTGAAAAAATTCTAAATTTTGTCTTCTTTTTACTTTATATTTCTCTTTTCACTAATTTTGATTAAAGTTTAGAGTTTGAGTATTCGTACATTATGTGGTGTATGTTATTCTTTTAGCTCAAGAGTGGCTAGCTTCACCATCTCAGGGGAAGAGACAGCATTTCTCAGCATCATTGACAAAAGTCCAATACAGGTGATAATTTCACTGTTTTGAAAATGTTTTCCTGTTGCTGGTGGTCAGAATATGTATGTCATTTGTAGTGTTTTAAAGAACAAAATATTGCCTTTTTGTTACAGTATCAGTTCAATTAAAAATGGTATTTTGTTTTTTAATGTTTATCTCTTTCTGCTAAGGGCTCTGAGGAACCAAATATGACCCAAAATTCTTGATCCCTCTTTAGAGCTGCATAGCATCCAGAGGAAGTAGGCCTTTACCCGCTGGTACTTAGTGTAATTGAGGGAGGCTAATTTTGTCAGCTGACTTCTGATTTGGAGGTTCTACGCTTTGCTTCTGAGACTAAATGTCACATTAAAAAATAATCATTTTGTGTTTACTGGTGAGGGGGTTTGGGTTGGGGCCTGGAGGAGTCAATGGAAAGGAAAGTACTAGAACAAAATAAAAAAATTGGTGATTTTGTGTAACATTAGCTCAGACGAGAACGCTTGCTTGCCATCACTGCCTTTGAATAAATATTCTAAAAGGACTGTGGAAGATGTGGTGACTCGGATCAATACAAATTGCTTTTCATAGAGAATGTATTAATATTTAAGATAGGAAACTCATTTGAATAAATTACATATTTTGAAAAAGGTTTTTATTCTGTTTTCTATATAGTATAATGCATTTGGAGTTTATGGGTAATTTATACATATTTCATTTATAATGTATGTGAAAGCCCTCCTCAATGAATAGTTGGTAATTAGGTGATTGACGTATTCTCCCACTTGACAATCACATATGCCAGTAAATTGCCCTTTATTTTCTAGGAATATCTCCAATAAATGTTTGAAACTTTCCCTAGCAAATGTTGAGCAAAATTGTAAAAAATTGGAGGATACTTTACTTCCACAAATTGAGTGAGCACTCACCCTGTGAATGCCCGTCTTCCGTGATAGTTTATGACGTACTTCCAGATCTGAGTAAGTAAGTGTGGTTCACACTTTGATATGAATATTTAAAATGTTTAAATACTGAGGTAGTAAAGAACTTTTCGAGTATAGGGTACTTCTATACTGTAAAGGTTATTTATAGAAAAAAAACCTTTTTTATTTAATAGGTGGATTTAAATCTCAATAAGGCAGTTATTTTACTTGAGTAGTAAACTTCTCTCAAGGATGCTTTTGTTTTATTTAATATCAGTAGGAAAATACTGAATTTATTATAATAACTTATGTAAAAATCATCTCAAAATCTAAGTTCAATTTTTGGTGCAATAAAAGGGTAGTTACCATGGCCAAGAGGATTGCTTGAGCCAAAGAGTTCAAGGTTATAGTGAGCTGTGATCATACCGTTGTGCTCTAGCCTGGGAGACATAGTCAGACCCTGTCTCTAAAATAAATAAATAAATGCAAGTTTAATTTACAAACAATAAAATGTATACATTTATATAATTTGAGATTTGAATATAGATCCATATAACCCACACTCATCAATACATAAAATATTTCCCTGACATTAGAAAGTATTTTAATATTTTAGGTATTTTTAACTCTAAAAGTTACAGAGATCCATGGACTAGTGATCAGAAAAAACCTCATTTGAATTTCTTAGGTGCTTACTAGATGAAAGTATGATGAAGAAAGGCAGAAATATTATACTTAATAATTAATAATTGTTCAGACTCTGTACTATGTGCTCTTCTGCCCTTAGAAAACATCTATTAATAAACACAGTCATGCATCACATAATGACATTTAAGTCCAGAAGAAACTGCATACATAACGGTGGTCTCATAAGATTATAATGGAGCTGAAAAATGTCTCTCACCTCCTAGCTGTCGTAGTGTCATAGCACAATGCATTACATGTACATGTTGATGCTGGTGTAAATGTGTGCTGCAAATCACATAAAAGTGTAGCACATGCAATTATGTACTGTACATAATATTTAATAGTAGTAATAAATGAGTATGTTATTGGTTTAGATATTTACTATACTTTTTATCATTATTTTAGAGTGTATTCCTTCTAGTTATAAAAAATGGTTAACTAAACGGCCTTAGGCAGGTCCCTCAGGAGGTATTCCAGAAGAAGGCATTTTTATCACAGAAGATTACAGTTTCATGTATAGCTGAAAACCTTCCAATGGGACAGGATGTGGAGGTGGAAGACAGTGATATTGATGATCCTGACCCTGTGTTGGCCCACACTAATGTGTGTGTGTGTCTCTCTCAGATTTTAACAAAAAAGTTTAAAAAGTAAAAAAAAAAAAATTGAGTAGGAAAAAGCTTATAGAATAAGGATATCAAGAAACAAAATACTCTGACGGGGGGGAGGGGAGGGCAATGTACGTAACCTTAACATTTGTACCCCCATAATATGCTGAAATAAAAAAAAAGAAAGAAAATAATTTTGTGCAGGTGTACAATGTATTTGTGTCTTAAGCTAAGTGTTATTACACAAGTCTAAAAATGAAAAAATAAAAAGTTTATAAAGTAAAATAGTTATAATAGGCTAAAGTTAATTTATTATTGAAGAAAGAAAATATTTTTGATAAATTTAGTAGCCTAAGTGTACAGTGTTTGTAAAGTCTACAGTGGTATTACAGTAATGTCCTGGTCCTTCACTTTCACTCAATATTGACTCACCCAGAGCAACTTCTAGTCCTGTAAGCTCCTTTCATAGTAGTAAGTGCCTTAGACAAATGTGACTTTTTTTTTAATCTTTTATGCTGTGTTTTTACTGTTCCTCTTCTATGTTTAGATACATTTAGATACAGAAATACTTTCCATGGTGTTACAGTTGCCTACAGTATTCAGTACCATAACGTGCTGTACAGGTTTGTAGACTAGAAGGAAGAGGCTACACCAGATAGCTACAAGTGTAGCCTGCTATACCATCTACATTTGTGTAATATGTACACTCTGTATTTACACAATGATGAAATCGCCCAACGATGGCATTTTTTAGAACGTATCTCTATCGTTAAGTGAAGCATTACTGTAATCTCACGTTTACGCTATTTACAAGTGATGACACCTGCCTCCTCCGCCAAAAAAAGGTCATCTAAGTGATTTTAAGCAAAATAATAGGCAAATTAAAACTAAAATAAAGGAGGGATTGTAATATCAATGCCATATAAATAGAATTCTAGAAAACATTAAATGGAATAAAGTTTATATGTTTCATAAAGGAAAGATACCTTTTTTCAATTATCTTTGAAACATTTATGAAAATTGATTCTTGGTTGGACATAGACTACGTTGGTTCTGCCCTACCCATTGGGAACTTAGAAAATAACTATATTGAACCAAAGTAGAAATGAAAACTTTTTAGAAAATTAGAAAAGAGAACCATAAAACTTACAGAAAACAAAATTATACTCAAATTCGTAATCTTAAAATAGTGATTCATATGCTATTAAACCATAGAAAATTTCTGGTTAAAAAAAATTAGAGGGTTGTTTGGGACATACTGTGTATTTTGTCTATAAAAAACCATGAGAAGTCTTGCAATAAAGTGGTTAGAGGTCACAAGAAAACACAAAGAAATCTATAAACTTTAAGAAATACAGAACATTAGTTGGAGAGACATACTATGTTTGTAGATGATAAGATTAAGCATCATAAGATGGCAGTCTTTCCCAGCTAAATTTTTTAGAGGCACTTTTCCAGATAATAGTTTAGTGCTCATTTGGAAGATTGAAAGGCGAATAGTGAGATGCCATTTTGGAAAAATAAGAAATGTTAATGCTCAAATGTTAGCAAGAATTTAGACAGGCATTCTCATATTACTACTGTTTTGTGTAAATAGATTTATATTTTGGGACAAGAGCAAACTTAGAAATATTTCTCAAGAGTTAAAAATTATTCATAGTGATCGTTGTTTGGTGAAACTAGTAACTGTACTTTTTTAAATAGCAAAAACAAAAAAAAAGTTCACCATAGAAGTGGATAAATTATAAGTAAATATAAAGAGAAATTACATGCAACCATCAGGCATAGTTAATAATACAGGAAATAACCATGGTATGTGTATATATATAATATTATTCTGATATTTTTAATTAGACATATTTCCAGAGGAGTGGGAAGAAATCACAGTGTGTTAGGTTCTTCATTTTAAGTTAATGCAAAATATTTTATCTTTGATAATCAGGAAATACTTCAAAAATATTCTTTTTCTTAAGTTGTAGTACATCAGATTCCTTTTTTTCTCCTTTATATTATTCTGTGGTTTCTGTATTTCCTATAATGATGTAGTACGTATTCAAACTGTGACATATTCTAGTTTCATCTAATCTTGAAAATCAAAATTAATCTATAATTTGTGAAAAATGAGTTTATAGATACAGTGTAGACCTCAAGTTTCTTACCTTTAGAGCTAGAACTCAAACCTGGGTTTTCCCATGCTGTGCATTGTTTATTCTGCTTCTTAAATAACGTTTTCAAGCTGTGACCTGGGACAAGTGAGCATTTTGGTGACTTTTTTCTGTTTATTTGCTATACTAGGAACTTTTTTTTTTTAGTTAGTCCACCTTTACACGTGCCCTTTTCACATAAATTAATAGAGGGTTTTTTTGAGCATCGAAGTCTTTTGCTCTGTAACTGAATTTCACTAATTTCCCTTCTCTCGGTAAATTATCTTTGGCATTTTTCCTTTTGATTTACTAATTTCTGATCACCTCTCCCTATCCTACCCATTTGTTCCAGTATTGAAAATAAACATGAATTTACCCATAACTCCAGTTCCTTGGCATCTGTCCTTTGTAGAGCTCATAGATAGCTATCCAAATTAAGTAATATGTCAAGGTTTAAATTTGGTGGGTGGAGGAGGGGAATGTGGGGTAGGACACAGCTTTTAGAAAACCAAAGCTCCCTAAGGAATTCAAGTGACGAGAGGACTTCATTTCTTATTAAAGCAATGTGAAATGACAAAGAATTACAGGTATGAAGTTGAAAATTTAATTTGACCAAAGTGTGTAGTAGGTGATATTCAACCCCTACCCTAAAAGCGCTTTTATTTGTCAAGTATAGGATAGAATCAGAGCACGGAGGCCTTTGTACATTGACGTTGGATTGGCATAAGTTGTTTACTAAACACTCCCTTCTAAAATCTGTGGAAAGTGCAGTGGCAGCAAGAGAAACTTGACAAAACAATACACACGACTTTCAGACCTGAGCAGGTGGACCACTTGACGTGATTCCTCTCAGTGCAATGGAGAGGAATCTCCATTTCTGTGTACAAAAGGGAGTGAGTCTTTATACTTCTCAATAATATACTATGGTTTTTCTCTTTCATAATGAAAAATAGGCATTCCAAAGAAATCACTTTCTTTTGCAAGAATATAAACATGCTTTTCCTACACTGTTAAAAAGATTTTTAAAACAATATTTTGTGTAGTGGTTTTCATTATTTTCAGATCATTTTGGTCTTACCATGGAGGCAAAAGTCTGTTACTTCCTCCCTAAAGTGGTTCTTACATTTATGTGGCTGAATCTGGCAGAGGTTCATGTATTTCCGCCATCTCTATGGGAATACGTATGTAATTACATGAAGGTGCTACTCATACATACTTTCATGGATTTTTAAAACCTTTTATAGCTTTTACTATGTGTCAGACACTGTTGTAAAGATGTTATGTTGCATTGATTAAATTAATACCACACATCCATGAGGTTTACTATTAATATCTTCATTTTATAGATAAAGGTCTGATGGCTCAGAGAGGTAATATAGCAACTAAATTTGGACAAGGACAAATAACACAAACAACTAAGTTTGTTGCTGTATTACGTAAATTTGTCAAGGTACTGTAGCAACTAAGTTTTAGAGTAAAAACCAGTCTGGTTTTATAGCACAGTCTCCTAAACGCTACACTATTAGCATCTTGCTTTGCATCTAATCTTAGTAAAGAACTATGCTTAGAGAAGAGTATTGAAGCTGGGCATGGTGGCTCATGCCTGTAATCCTAGAACTCTGGGAGGCTGAGGCAGGAGGATTGCTTGAGCCCAGGAGTTCGAGGTTGCTGGGAACTATGAAGATGCCATGGCACTCTAACCCCAGGCAACAGAGCGAGACTTTGTCTCAAGGGGAAAAAAAAAGAGTATTGGGGTAGCTTGCTTTAAAATGATGAAAGGACAAATAACACAATTTTAAAAAGGGCAAAGGGCCTAGCAGACACTTCTTCAAAGGAGGTATACAAATAGCCAACAGGCATGTGAAAACATCATTAGTCATTAAGAAAATGCAAGGCAAAACCACAGTGAGGTGCCACTTCACATTCACTAGAATGGCTGTGATCATAAAAATAGAAAATAACAAAGACGTAGAGAAATTGGAACCCTTGCATGTTGCTGATAGGAATGTAAAATGGTGTAGCCACTGTGGAAAACAGTTCCTCAAAAAGTTAATCATAGAATTACCATATGACCCAGGAATTCCACTCCTAGGTGCAAACCCAAAAGAATTGAAAAGTGATACTTAAATAGATGAGCACATATATTCAGAGCAGCACTATTATAATAGTGAAAAGGTTCAAACAGCCTAAGTGTTCCTCAGTGGATGAATGAATAAACCAGTTGTGATCTTTCCATGCAGTGGAACATTATTCAGCCATAAAAAGAATAAAATACAGCAGGGTGTGGTGGCTCACACCTGTAGTCTTAGCAACTCAGGAGATTGAGGTGGGAGGGTCCCTTGAGGCCAGGAGTTTGAGGCTGCAGTGAGCTATGATGGCATTGCTGCACTCCAGCCTGGGTGAAAGAGTGAGACCCTGTCTTAAAAAAAATATATATATATATATTTTATGTGTGAACCTTGAATACATTATGCTAAGTGAAAGAAGCCAGATACGAAAGATCACATGTTGTATAATTCCATTTATATGAAATATTCAAAATAGATAAGTCCATAGGAATAGAATGCAGATTGATGATTCCTGGGGTTGTGGGAAGGGAGAATGGGGATCAACTGCTTATTATGGGTACAGGATTTCCTTCGGGAATGATATAAAAATGTTTTGGAGCTACATCGGGTGGTGGTTGTACGACATTGTGAATACACTACTAAATGGTTCATTTTAAAATGGTTAATTTTATGTTATGTGAATTTCACCTGAATAAAAAAATATAATGACTAAGTTGTCCCATGTCACCTAGCCTGCAGGTATTGCCATCAATAGCAGCCTGTTATAGAGAAATATTTGCATGTTATTGGGCCAATAGCAAGTTAAGCCAACACTATCATTAGCAGACATTAACTTTAGTACTTAACATGTGCAGGCCACAATGACTGACATGGTTCCCAGACTCTAGGAACCAACCATCTCCAAGAATTAACAGGGTAACAGACAAAATATGAAGGCTCTGTGTTGATTGAGCCAGACACTCAGTAAATAAAGGACTTACATTTTGGGTACACCAAGGGATAAAATGCTTTTTCACATAGTATTAAGAGGGGAGTTACCAGACTTATATGCATGTTCAGGCAGTGTGACCCTGTCCTCCTAATTAGGGTAGATTTTAGTCATGCGTACTGGAACAAATGATTCAGGTGAGAGAAATGCTTCTGAAATGATCCCTTTACAAATATACCCCTTTCTTTATGAATGTAAAGGGAACACACCAGTGTGTGTCCTGGTGCAGCCTGTACCCAGAGGATTCTTCCAGTTCAATATAGACCTTTGATGTTTTCAGGTTCTTTTACAAGTTGCCTAGAAGCTTTAAATATATGCTGCATTCGTCTCCAGAGTATCCTTGCAAGAAAACAGATAGTACATTTCTTTTGAAAAAGGAGAACTTGGAACACAGTGCAGTGAAGCAGTTTACCTGGAGTTAGGTAAATGGGATGTGGGTCACACAGGATGACACTTGTTGCCCTGAATTCCTTACTACTTATGTTCAAATGTGCCCATGTAGACATGTTTACTTCTATACAGTCATCTTGGGTTATTAAAGTTATTGATTCAGCAGTACCTGCATTTCTGACCTCGCTGTCCCCCACCCCTTGACTTGGAGTGATAAATGGAAATTTCTCTTAAAAGTATGTGATTCATTGTTAACCAAGTATTTTTTGCCTAGTTTTAAAAATTTCTCATATCCCTCTGTAAATAAATTTAATAATCAGACATAGGCTACCTTCTCCCTTCCTGACCCCCATTCACTCTTACCAATTATCAACTAACCTAACCTTAAAAAAAAAAAAATAACTGTGACCAATCTCTGGTGGCCTCTTCAATTGCGCTGAATCTTGGGAATTTTCCTAGTCTGAGGCTTATTCAATAGAAGATTCTTTCAACTCTTAACCCTCTACCTCTCCTCACTCCTCAAAGCATCAGCTATTTTCCCTCTTTTTGTCCGCAAATCTCCAATGCCAAAGATGTCTCCTCCTGCTTTCTAGATGTCCTTCTTTTTTTAAATTATTTCTTGGACCTCACTCCACCAGTTATCTGTTCTCCATTATTATCACATTTTCCGTCTTTAAATATGATTAATCTCTTCTGTTTTAGTGAAGGAAGAAAGGGAGGGGAAAAAATTAAAAAATGCCTCTTCCCCACGTCTATCTCTTACTTATCTTTGAATCAGTCTCTCCTTTCACAATTAAAACTGAAATTAACTGCAATTATAGTCTTCCCTTCTCATCACTTGTCCACTGCAGTCTGACGTTCAGATCCTTAGCTTAATTGAAACTGCTCTAGTTGACATCACCAACAATCTCCATGTTGCTCAATCCAGTAGGTACTCTGTGTGTGTCCTTTGGAAAGCTCCTTTCCTGAAACACTTTTCCCCAAGCTTCCGTGACACCAAACTCTCCTAGCTTTTTCCTGTACCACTCACTGTCTTCCATATTTGTGGGGTCCTTTGTTCTCATCACACTCTCTCTGTGTTACCTCATTAATTCCTATAGCTTCATTTACCATCTATCTGTGGCTGACTCCCAAATTTAGTCTGCATTTTTAATTGTTGTATAACCCCAGGAGCTAGCATGGAACCTGGTGCTGCAAAGCATCAGTCTATGCTAAGTAAATGAATGGACTGATAGATGTTTTCCTAACAGGAATGATCATTCTCTAAAATATCTTTTATTATTGTCACCCTTCACAAGAATATATAAACTTCATGTGAGCAGAGACATTGTCAGTCTTGTTCAAGGACAGTGTGCCTGGCACATGGTGGGCACTCATTCAGTATGAGCAAATGAACAGGTGGATCACCCAGGAAGATCATGGCACTAGGAACAGTTTCTGTTCAGGTGTGGCTTCATTAGTTGCTAACTTTAACCCCCATCCATGTGTCATAAGACGAAAGAATTAAGCATAAAGAATTTGGCTCACTCGGTTTGTCTTGGTAGTTTGGAAATGTCAGAGCTCTAAGACATTCTGTCATCTCATGAGAGAAGCCTTATTTTTACACATTTCTTTTCCTCTCACCTGGGATCACAAGCCAACCCCTTTTCAAATTGGGAGAAACCAGCTCAACATTTTGTGCATTTAAATTTTGTGATGTGAGTTGACTAGGTAGCGGTAGAAGAGGAGACCCAGCAGAGAACTTGAAGTGAATTCAAAATAGTGCCTTCTCTCCTATCCTGAGGATTCCTTTTATCAGGAAGATCTCTTCTTCAGTTCTCTTAATATTTGGTCTTCCATTCTTAGAGATTCTGCCTTTCCTCAGATCCTCTGTCTATATTCCTCTGCCCTGAGGTCCCAAGGTGTGGCTGATTGTTAGTTCCCTGAGCACTTTGCAACACCGTTGTGGAGAGCATACTGAGTTATACACAATGCACCTGATAGTATCCAGGTTTCATACATATTTTCCTTCCATTTCATTGTCTATTTCCTGTTTCTTTCTTAATTACACTTGTTCCTTTCATAAAGTGACAGCAGCTAAATTTATTTATCAAGATGCTTACATGTTCCCTTTTAAAGAGCATATAAATTAATAAATATTGAGCATATAAACCTAATTTGAAATTGTTTTTTTATTGAGAGCATTCTAATTAAACACAGGCTGGGGGAAAGAAAAAATCAACCAGACCCTTATGCCTCTTGCAAAATCTGATCTGTTTCCTAGTTTTGTAGGCCAAGTCCTGATTGTCTTTATTTCCAACTTTACGGGGATACAGGTACATGAAGATTAGAATGGACTTGTAGTTAATGTGCATAAGCCTATAAAATACAAGTATAAATTGCTTAAAGAGCAATAAAATTTCTATTTCGTGAATGCTTAGTAATGTTATAAAGACATGAACATATTGTCATATTTTAGTAAGCTACAGCCTTACCACTTGATATGCTTAATTATCTTCAAGGTCATTTCTTTTTATAAATTCAAGGCAAGCTGGAAAATGTCAAGCAGCCTACAAGTATAGAATGAATTTCTATTTTCATTGTCATTTTATAGTATCATGTAGTTATGGTTTTGAGTTTCCTAGTTACAACCAGTCATTGAGTATGAGTCACAATAATTTATAATATTAGGAACATGGCATCCATTATCTTTCTAACCATTAGTGTTCCAAGGATCTTTTCAAATGAAAGAATTACAAAAATTAATTGATATGTTCTGGGTATTTAAAGCCTCAAGATAATACAGATGAAAGTGATTAACTGCAATAGTTAGCTATTGCTAGGTAGCTACAGTAAGAGAAACGTAATTGAGACATACAGCTGAAGGGATAATGTACTTAGCCCCAAGCCACTTAGGATATATGTTAAGTAAGCTGATTACACTCTACCTTTTCAACTGAAAATAATTTTCCTTTACATAAAGCAGTTATCAGGTAACATAATTCTGAGTTGTTCATTATGTAGGTATGTGGTATAGTTCATATTCTGACCACACCAGTCATCTCTGCACATATGGAATAACTTCCACATTTTATTGTGCTTGAAGGTTTGAGGTGATCCTGAGCTAGGCATCGTGACTAAGAAGTCTGATCTCAAGTTTCAGATTTTTGCTGCCACCAGCTGTTAAGAAGTGCTAGTTTGTAATGATGGCTAAAAACTACGATCTCCTCAGCATTGTGAAATTTGGATTTGGAGGTAACACAAACAAAAATTTCAGATCTTTATAAATAGGAGATAAGAATTTAAAATGATTTAGCAGCATTCACATCCCACTTTGTTACTTTAAAAAGAATTAATATGCCTTGGGTGGCAGTTGGGTTTAGACCACTTGGCTACAATTCAGAAATACTTATCTCTATGCTGTCAACCTCAGCTGTCTCTGAGCCAAATTCCATTTGTCACCTGTGCTCAGCTCTGACAGACTGTTTCCTAGAAACACCCCCCACACATGCTATTCTCATTAGTTTAAACTAGCTGTGGATTGTTCTTTTTAGGGTGATTGAGGTAAACCTTGCTCTTCATTTGGCTAACGTGGAGTTGTGAGCTTTTCAATTGACGGTTGTTTCTATATAACATTATTTCGCTCTTTTTCACTTTAGTTACTTTGCTTTCACAGATTTAGCCTGTATGTTATTCCTTCTCTGACAGAGTCACCAAGAAACTAATTTAGCTTGGCTAGCCAGGTGTACTTCAGCATGATTCAGCCTCACTTACTGTACTCACAGCTCTGCCACACTATCCTCTTCTCTGTTCCCGAAACCCTCCCAACTCCTTTAATTTGCACACAAGCTGTTATTTCTGTAATACTCATTTTCACACTCCTGCAACCTATGTGCACACGCTGTTGCCTGGTAAACTCCTACTTTGAAAAGCAACCTAATCCATGTACACTCATACTGGCAAACCTCCCATCTCCTGATCCAGACTAGGTTAGGTCCTCATGTTAAACTATTATACTCTCTCATGTATCTTGTCATTTTTCATCATAAAACACTTATCACAGTAGTAATTATTTATTCATTCATCTATTCATTATTTATTCATTACTCCTACCCTTCTCTAGGTAGGAGTAATGTTAGTTTTGTTCCCTAGCATATCCCTAAGGCTTAGCACCATGCCTCGCATATCATAGACAAGGATGTGTATTTGTGGAATGAAAGGCTGTTAGCGTGTCCCAGGTAGCATTTGTATTTTTGGTTTGAAGACTGCTGTTGGTTTAACTTGAGTAATATGAGAGTTTGGTAGAGGCCAGAATAGTCATAGCTATGTTTTGAAGGAAAAATCAGGATTTGGGAAGATGTATTCCTGCCTGTCATTTGAAGTATACCTTCTTGGGCAGATCTGTGTTTGATTATCTTTTTAGGTTTTAAAAATAAAAAGCCTTTAAGTCATACATTTGATAAGAATTATTGAACAGTTACTTTGTTGCAGGCACAGTGCCAGGCTCTGCGGGGACATCTCTTGGGGGAGATAGAGAAGGAAATTAATGATTACGTGGAGCACAGTGTGCCAGGATAGAGGTGTACACAGGGTGCTGGATGTACACACAGGCCATCTGAATCACAAGTGGGGGCTTCCTGAAGGAAATGATGCCTGAATTGCTTTTTGAAGGACTCATAGAAGATAGTCTGAAAACGTGTGCAGCGTGGAAGAGAGAACACTGGAAATGGAGGGAAGAGCATGTGTAAAGATGGAAAAGAATATAACAGCTTGGCACATAGAGGAAACTGCCAGTCACTTGGTCTTGTTGGTTGGTACAGAGGGGACGTGTTGGGAGTGGCACAAGGTAACACTAGTGTATAGGCAGGGGCCAATCAGAAGCACTTTAATACACAGTTAAATGAGTTTGAAGTTCATGCTGAAAGCCACAGGGCCCCAGAGAAGAAACCTCTTGGGGAAAACAGATTTTTAAACTACAATGAAAACAGTCTGTCATGCTTGGCAACATGCGGTTGAACTAGACCAGGTGTGCCTCACCTCTGCATTTGCAGAGGACTCTGCTGTGAGGTGCGGAGTGGGGTGGTGCTGAGGAGTGAGGGGAGATAATGAGGTTCATCTGAAGCAATTGCTAGAACCCTGGGCTTATCTGATGTCATTGTCTTGCAGCCTCAGTAACGTTCAGGGTGAGAGGAGTAAGCAAACAGCCCCACCTTCCGTCTGCTCCTGACCTGGAGAGCGCCAGAGGAGCTCTGTCAGGCCTCCTGGGTTCTTTTAGGCTCGCTGTGTCCTTTTAATCTTCCCAGATTTTTAAAATAATGGCTATCTTGAGTGTCATCTCAGAGTATTTCTCCAGTGCTTGCCCACAGAAGTCACCTACAGAATCCTCACCGCTGCCTCTTCCCCCACATGAGAGATCGGGACAAGTTCTGTGTCAGGGATTTGGTGGCAGTGTTGCTGGTAGTGCAGAAATCATTAGAGATGTTAGGTGAGGTTAGACAACAGTCATAGTCGTAGCTCCCTGCCTTTCTCCATTTTCCTAGACCTCTTTATTCTCTGATTCCTCAGGAAACTCAATTACCTTTTCTTCATTATGCAGAGCAATTTAACTCTCAAACATCCTTAGGCTCCGGGCCCACCTTTGCAAATCCAGAAGCTCATTAATGTTTCAGCACTGAAGAAGTGGCAGGAGCTTTGAAATTTCAGTCTTGTCCTTCTCCCTCCCCAGGAATCTTGGAGTGAGAAGGAGCAGTATAAAGATTTATTTTTTGGCTAGTATGAATTTTCACACCCCCAAACGTCAGCATCAGAAGGAAATAGTCATTTTCAGTTTTAATAATTTTTTTCTCCCATACTTATTAGGTAGGTAAAGAAACACATGTAATTCCTTCTATCTAAAATGTCCAAATAAATGAAAACATTAGAACAAATAAAGAAGCACTTCTCATAAATGTGAGGAAACAGGACAGTAGGTAATAACCAAAATGGGTTTGGAAGAATGAGCTCTGTCAGCTCAGTATGCAGAGGCATATTGTTACAGCAGGGATGTGAAGGCAGCAGAAGAGGACAGGGATTACAAGCATAAATTTAGGAGTGAGATCAGTCTGGGTTGTAATTGTGTCTCCTTTTTCTTAATTCTGTGAATTTAGGTGAATCACTTAACCTACCAAGTTTGCTTCCTTATTTGTAATACGCATCCCCTGGGGTGTGGGGAGATTTAAATGAGGTCATGCATGAAAAATTTTCTGCAGTTTACCATAGTTAGGACCTGACAAGCCCTCAATACTGGTGGCTCTCATTTCACTAATAGTATTCCTGGGCTGTGCTTCCCTTACGTCCCCTACACTCCTACACACTAGTCTTCTGTTTTACCAACCAAGCCTGTTGTCATGTCAGGGACTTTGCACTTGCCATTGCCCTGTGCGGGATGCATCAGCAGACACTGCTCATCACAGGCCAATAACCAGTCCTTCCTTCCTGCTAACAGTTCCAGTTTTTGTTTTGTTTTGTTTTTTTGAGGCTACAAAAGGTCCATGACAGTTAAAAGCAAAAACTTTTCAAACTTTATGGTGGCTGTGGACCAGAGTTCAGAGCAGATATAAGTGAAGGTTTATGGGCCAGGCTTCTGGGAAAGCTATTTCCTGAAATGAAGGGACTGACTAGGCTGGCTGCCCCCCACTCCCGCCCGTCATCCTTTTCCGTTGTTCTGCACTGGAAGGCTAAGCTGCTGCTCAGTAGCAGAGAAGCCCTCTAGTGAGCATAAGGAGGAAAGCTGCACACCGGGGTGGCAAAGAGAAAATTATAAGGAGCCTGGGTCCCTAATGGAGCTGTGGGGCCCCCTGTGAGAAAAAGAACACCCTCTTTGGAGAAATCATTTTATTTGGTATTCTATTGTAAGCAGCTGAATTTAATTCTATTACACATGGCTTTTCCTCCTACCACTTTAAAAAAAAATTTATGGTTGGCTCACTCTTCCTTCAGGACTCTGTTGAGGACTCCACCTCAAAAAGGCCTTCTCAGCCGGGCGTGGTGGCTCACGCCTGTAATCCTAGCACTCTGGGAGGCCGAGGCGGGAGGATCCCTCAAGGTCAGGAGTTGGAAACCAGCCTGAGCAAGAGCGAGACCCCGTCTCTACTAAAAATAGAAAGAAATTAATTGGCCAGCTAAAAATATATACAAAAAAAATTAGCCAGGCATGGTGGTGCGTGCCTGTAGTCCCAGCTGCTTGGGAGGCTGAGGCAGAAGGATCGCTTGAGTCCAGGAGTTTGAGGTTGCTGTGAGCTAGGCTGACGCCACAGCACTCTAGCCCGGGAAGCAGAGTGAGACTCTGTCTCAAAAAAAAAAAAAAAAAAAAAAAATGTAGGGATATATAATAATGGTTGCTAATTCAACTGTATATAAAATGACCAACAATGTTTTCTCCAATTTCACGTAACAACCAACTAGAAGTGGAAGGTTAACAGCAAGAGAACATGATGGGAAAAAATTAAGAATACTGCACATATTAAGAGCATTACACTAACAAATAACCATGACTTCTCCCTAATAACATTAAGAAACAATTATAACAGTGGCCATTTCTTTTCTTTTTTTTTAGGGTGAAATGCTAGACAATGAAATATTTTTACCTTATTTTTTTAAAAAAAGTAGAATAAAACTCACACAAATTAAGGAAACATTTTCTCTCCTACTGAATTTTAAGCACTTATCTATAGACCATAATACCTAACAGTTACTTTCTGAAACTTTTTCTCTTTTTAGGAAAGGGAAAGCCCTCAACAAATGGAGGTATTCATTTTTATTTTCAACTAATATTTTCAAAAGTTTGATAGGAATGCAAAAAGTAACAAAACTAAATGATTTCTGCTCTTAAAAACCCAATAGCCTACGCCCACTAAAAACAGGTGAAGAGAAAAAGAAGAAGCAAAGCCTAAAAAAGAGACAAATGTGCAAATAATTTTCATGCTTTCAGGGTACAGTAGCGCTAAAAGGGAAAGCGGTGAGAGAGAAAAGAAAAAGAGATTGTTGTATACCGAAAACAAAAGGAAGAATATGTTTCAGTGATTAAGTAGACTTTTATTTCCAGCACTATGGCAGAGTAGATACCCTGAATAATTCTACAGAAAACAAAAAACAAAGTGAACATAGGAACTCTGAAATAGAAAGACCAGACCTGGATTCTGCCCTGGAGATTTCAAACAAACCCAAGGACAAAACCAAAGTGAGGACTCTAACCTAAATAGGGGTGAACAAGAAAAAGGTCAAAGAAGGAGACAACAAAGAAATTTGTCTGTTTTGAACTTAGCAATGGGTAAAGGAAGAAAAAAATTCCCCTCTAAAATTTCATACCTTCAACTCACATCACAGTCTGCATTCTGCTTAGAACCTTAAGCAAGAATTTAATCAAAGGCGGTCCAGGAAGTAGTGGCCCTATACAACTGGCAGAATGAAATACAAATCCTGGAGAAATAGAAGTTCTATCCTTTAAGGCAACAATTTCGCTTCACACAATCTTAGAAAGATACTTATAAAATTAAAAAGGACATTGCCTGCTTCACTGTAAGCGCAAAATCTAGAAACAATGTGTGTCTATCACATATGGCCAGGTGTGGTGGCTCATACCTTGTAATCCTAGCACTTTGCGGGGGTTGAGGTAAGAGGATTGCTTGAGGTCAGGAGTTCAAGACCATCTGATCAAGAGGGAGACCCCAATCTCTACAAAAAATAGAAAAATTAGCCAGCCATGGCAGCATGGGACTGTAGTCCCAGCTACTCAGGCGCCTGAGGCAGGAGGATTGCTTGAGCCCAGGAGTTTGAGGTTGCTGTGAGCTATGATGACGCTACTGCACTCTAGCCTGGCTACCAGAGCAAGACCTTGTCTCAAAAAAATAAAATGTCATAACGCATGCTATGCGGTGAAAAATGTAGATTACAGCAGGGTTTGGCATACAACAAAGTCTTAAATAAATATGCTGAATAAAATGACAGATAATACATTCTCAAAGGGTGGAAACTTTGGTTCTACCTATAAATCAAACTGCAAATCTATGGCAAGGGATAAGAATTAAATGTTAGTACACTAGAGAATGTCACCGATTTATTCAAAATGCAAATATTAAGAGTTTAAGTTAGGTGCTATAAAGGATAAGGTATGGTCTGAATGTTTTATGTCCCTGCAAAATTCCTATGTTGAAATCTAATTCCCAATGTGTTGGTATTAAGAGGTGGGGCCTTTGGGAGGTGACTAAGTCATACGTGTGGGGCCCTCATTAGTACTTTCATAAAAAGAGGACTAAGAGAGCTAGTTTGTCCCTTCCACTGTGTGAGCACAGAGTGAGAAGGTACCATCTAGTAAGGAACAAGCCCCCTCCAGACACTAAATCTGCTGGATCCTTGATATTGGGCTTCCCAACCTCCAAAACTATGAGCAATAAATTTCTCTTGTTTATAATCACCCAGTTTAAAGGTATTTTGGTATAGCAGCTCAACAAGATATATTTAATTAGAAAACTCAATCTCTAATTTCTAGGAATATATAATATACACAACTTTGGGTAAGTAATAACCTATATCTTAATATCTTCATAATTACACATGTACCTCAGATTGTTACTGAAAGGACAGAATGAGATGGGCCAGCAGGCAGATATTTGAAGTTTAAAGTTCCCATGCTAAGGTAGTATTAAATTTGACAGATGACAAGAAAAAAATAAAATGGGAAATAAAAAGGAATAAAAGATGACTAAAGAGTTTACCCTACCCAACCTCATAAGAAAGCAAATAAAAATGGTATTATCTAAGCCTGTATCAGCTTCATTTAATTTGGGGTAATTTTTTAAAAACTCATATTATATCCAGAATACATACTGGAAGAGGAGTTTTGTTTTTTTTTTTTTTTTTGAAACAGAATCTCACTTTGTTTCCTGGGCTACAGTGCCATGGTGTCAGCCTAGCTCACAGCAACCTCAAACTCCTGGGCTCAAGCAATTCTTCTACCTCAGCCTCTCGAGTAGCTGGGATTACAGGCAAGTGCCACCATGCCCGGCTAATTTTTCTATATATATTTTTAGTTGGCCAATTAATTTCTACTTTTAGTAGAGACAGAGGTCTCGTTCTTGCTCAGGCTGGTTTCGAACTCCTAACCTTGAGCGATCTGCCCACCTTGACCTCACAGAGTGCTAGGACTGCGTGACCCACCGCACTCCACCAGCTGGAAGAGGAATATTTTTAAATAACAAACCAGCTTTTCTCTCAGTTGAGATACATAAAATCTATCCCAAATGTTCTAGATGTTCTCCAAAGCTTATTAATGAAAACCTCCCTTTTAATTAAAAATTCTAAATATGCCAAGAACACAAACTGCCAACTTATTTCCCCATTTTTAGCCAACAGCTTAAAAAAAAATATCCCCCAAACACCACACACTGTCCCTGTGGTCAACCCCTGGTTCTTCACTTAGTCCCAGACAAAGATTTTTCTCCCCTTCTCAAAATCTTCCCATCTTACTCTTCAGGAACTCATGCTGATCAGCCCATCCAGGACTGTGTTCTCACAATTACCAATGTGGTTTCTAACAATTTCACTCTTTCCCATTCCATAAATCCTGCTCATTGGTCATCCACTGGGCCTCTCCTAGCATTAAAGCAAACAAAGTCATCCATCATCTGTCTCCCTCCATTTATTTCTTTCTCTGCTTGAATCAGCCAAAACGCACGGGACTCTAACTCCTCTGTAATACATTGACTAAGCTTCAATCCCTACAGGTTTCTCAAAGTTCAATGTCACTTCCTTACCAAATCTATGGGGGAATTTTCTTTTACTAATTTACAATCTTTCATGCATGGCCCTTTAATTCTGTCATACCCAACTTGGCTCTTTTCCTGTTTCTGCTACACATCTTATGTTTTACTTGCTGGCCCCTCTTCTTTGTAAGTGCCCCCAAAGCAAAGTTTTCTGCTATTTTCGGTTAGCTCCTTTCTCCACAACTTTAAATTTTCTACCACCAAGTATTTCAAGACTAGAAAAATATTGACTCCATGACTTAGTAACACCATTCTTAAAAATTTATTTTAAAGGATACCACAAAATTGGGGAAGGCAGAACACATGCAGCTTCTAACAGTAAAAAACCGGAAACAACAGGAACATGCTAATGAGATCATGGCATTTTGTTAGAATAAATATTGATGCTCAACTTTCTATACCAAAAGGCAACTTCCAGAGCTTTTATCTTTTAAATTCTGTGGCTTAAAAAGAAATCTAGGATAGATCTTTTCCTCTCACAGAAGGAAACACATCTGGTGATTTGTAACTTAATGAGCATTATGGTTAGAACATTCTTCTAATATAAATTTTTTAACAAGATTTACTGCATTCTTACTGCCATTTTTATTGTTCTGAGGCCAGTATTTCCAGTGACATAAAATTTAGTTTTGTAATGAACATATTTCAGATAGATAAAATTGATACTATAGACAATTTCTATGAGCACATTTCTATTCTGTCAAGTAGAGTTATCTGAAAAGTATAAATTACAAACACAGTTGACCCTTGAGTTGGGGTGCCAACTCCTGTGCAGTTGAAAATTTGCATATAACTTTTGACTCCTCAAAAAATTAATAGCCTATATTGCTGAACAGAAGCCTTATCAATAACATAAACAGTTGATTAACACATATTTTGTATGTTTTATATATATAAATAGTATTCTTACAATAAAGCTAGAGAAAAGAAAATGTTAAGAAAATCATAAGGAAAACACATTTACAGTACTATACTGTATTTATCCGTATCATAAGTTTATGTCATCTGCTTACAAGACTAATCTTCTGTCTGAAATGGCAGGGAACCACAGCTGCAAACCTCAATCTATGGTACATATCAAGCAATTTAACTTTTTCTTGTAACATCATGACTTTTCTGTTTCTTGGGAGCACTGCCAGCATCACTAGAGGCACTTCATATGGGTTTCATGGCATTAGTCAAGGTTTATGCTACTGCACTAAAACACAATGAGAACTACATGAGAATCCTGAGATCACCTTTCACTGTGATATGAACTCCTCACACACTAGCAACACTTGAGCTCACTGCAATAGTAACAGGATGTGGTTATGAAATTATTACAGCAGCACAGCATGTACTATAGTTAATTTTGTGCAGTTATGAGGCATTTTTACATGTTTACATTTCTCTCAACTATGAATAGTGCCATATACAATCTGTGTTTGTGTGAAAGTTTTGATAAAACTGAAAATCCTGATAAATTAAAATTTATATTAAAGTTTATCAATTGTATAATAGATTTGTATATATTTTATGGTAGTAAATGATAAAATGCACTAGCATCTACATATATTTTATGCATTCATGACATGCCTAACTTTTTTAATATAGGGCTCCTAAGACTATTTTTTTATTTCAGCATATTACGGGGATACAAATGTTTAAGTCACATATATTACCTTTGCCCTCAGTCAGAGCTTCAAGTGTGTCCATCCCCCAGACAGTGCACACTGTGCCCATTAGGTATAAATATACCCCTACCCTCCCGACACCTAATGAATATTATTTTCATAAGATTATTTTTAAATGGGTTTTTTTAATTCATATTCAACTCCAAAGATTCATGATATAAAATAATTTTTAAAGCTTGCCTAGGTAGACACTATTGGGATGGAAGAGGAATCAGTCAGCTCATAACTGAGCCTATGGACCACCCAGTAATCAATCTTTTTTTTCTTTCTTTCTTTCTTTTTGTTCTCAAAAAAGAATTAACCACATCTTAATTCACTTAGTTCACTAATCCAACTCCACAAATAATTCCCATGACAGTTTGTTTCTTTGTATAAAATAGGCATCAAAGAAGACATTTCACTAAATCTGGTAAGATACTCAACATGTGCTCTGATATGTACAGGAAATGGGTGGTCTTTGATAGAACTGTAAGAATTATAATTAAGAAGGAACATATAAAAATTTCTACGGTCTCAAATTTGCTTTTTTTTTGAGACAAGAGTCTCACTCTGTTGCCCGGGCTAGAGTGCCGTGGCATCAGCCTAGCTCACAGCAACCTCACACTCCTGGGCTCAAGCAATCCTTCTGTCTCAGCCTCCCAAGTAGCTGGGACTACAGACATGAGCCACCATGTCCGGCTAATTTTTTTCTATATATTTTTTTTTTAGTTGGCTGATTAATTTGTTTCTATTTTTAGTAGAGACGGGGTCTCGCTCTTGCTCAGGCTGGTTTCCAACTCCTGATCTTGAGGGATCCTCCTGCCTCGGCCTCCCAGAGTGCTGGGATTACAGGCATGAGCCACCGTGCCTTTCCTCAAATCTGATTCTTAAAGGTCTCTTCAGAGGATTAAACTTTGAAATGTCTACAGTATCCTGAACTCTAAATCAGGTCCAAGGAGATTTATTACAACTGTATCCAATTTATAAAATTGGCACACCTAAATTCCCACATAGTAAAAACAAATCCTCCATTTTGGCTACACATTAGAATTACCTGGGCAGCTAGGAAAAATTCCAATACCCAGCATACATGCCAAATCAATTAAATCATAACCTGGGGACAGTATTTTTTAAGTTTCCCAGGTGATTTCAATATAATGACAAAGTTGAAAAACACTGATTTAAATTGTGTGGTTAAACAAAAAAAACTGGGGGAAGTATGTATTGATCTACAGCAGAAAATGGAAGAGAGTCAAACAAGAAACCTGGATGTACCAACATTACATTTTATCAGTTTTAACCTGGCTTTGATATGTTCAAAGGTGGACTAAAACTTAAATCAAAATACACTCAATTCTCATTATTCACAGTAGTTATGTCAAGTTGCAGCAAATACTGTATTAGTGAATATCGAACCCACTGCTCCTAGAGGAAATGCTGGGTTACATTCCTGTAAGCCTCCAGTCACAACATTTTCTTCAGCCAGTCAATAATAACCTTGTTTTTTTGGCCGGGCGCGGTGGCTCATGCCTGTAATCCTAGCACTCTGGGAGGCCGAGGAGGAAAGATCGCTCAAGGTTAGGAGTTCGAAACCAGCCTGAGCATGAGCGAGACCCCGACTCTACTAAAAATAGAAGGAAAGTAATTGGCCGACTAAAAATATATAGAAAAAATTAGCCGGGCATGGTGGCGCATGCCTATGGCCCCAGCTACTCGGGAGGCTGAGGCAGAAGGATCACCTGAGCCCAGGAGTTGAAGGTTGATGTGAGCCAGGCTGACGCCATGGCATTGCAGTCCAGGCAACAGAGTGAGACTCTGTCTCAAAAAAAAAAAAAAAACAACCTTGTTTTTTGTGTTTGTTTACAGTCCCCACATTCACTATGTATTATGTATTGTTGATTCATTAACATTGAACTCACTGCCAAAAGAACTGTAACTCATGCCTGAACAAAGCTTATCAAACACATGAATTTTCTCCATTAGGCACATCACTGCCTTCATGCACTTAGGAACACTGGAAAGCACATCAGTTCTATGCTTAAGGGTCATTTTAAACAGTGAAGTAACCAACAAAGAGCACAAAAATGCAAAAAGCGTGGCATAAAATAGACCTCGAAAAGGACACTTGTTTACAGTATGAGCTGCACGAGGCAGCAGCGTAGTCTTGTTTGACCTTGATGGGAACATGTACATAGGGCAACAAATTCTTCACTGCTCTGCAGGTGTGCAAATGGCCAAAACAGCACAAGTATCAATTTTAGAATTACAAATAAATTTTATCAAGTAAGTGAATTCACAATTACAGAATCCATGAGTAATGAGAATGGACTGTAGAAGCATCAAATAAATCAAGGCAGTTCAACTAACCGTTAGGAAGAAATGAATTCTATGAGGTTTCCACTAAGCCAATGACATGCCCAACTATGTAATTTTCTCCACTAGAATCCTTAAATTGGTTTTTCTAAGAATGTAACAATTTTTCTCATATCAAATCCATATATCACAGTGGATCCCAGCACTTGGGAGGTCATGGCAGGAGGATCACTTGAGGCCAGAAGTTCGAGACAGCCTGGGCAACATAGAGAGATCCTGGCTCTACAAAAAACAATAAAACAAAAATAAAAAACCCCTAGTATAGTCAATGTCTTTAATATATCTTCCTTTCACATAGTACAAAACTTTTTATATTTACCTTTAAAAAAATTTTTTAAGGCCAGGCGTGGTGGCTCACGCCTGCAATCCTAGCACTCCGGGAGGCCCAAGGCAGGCGGAACATTTGAGCTCAGGCATTCGAGACCAGCCTGAGCAAGAGCAAGACCCCATCTCTACTAAAAAAAAAAAAAATAGAAATTAGCTGGACAACTAAAAATATATAGAGAAAAAATTAGCTGGGCATGGTGGAGCATGACTACAGTCCCAGCTACTCGGGAGGCTGAGGCAGTAAGATTGCTTGAGCCCAGGAGTTTGAGGTTGCTGTGAGCTAAGCTGATGCCAAGGCACTCTAGCCTGGGCAACAGAGTGAGACTCTGTTTCAAAAAAAAAAAAAAATTTTTAATTTATTTTATAGGCTACCTTTAATTGTAAAATGCAGCAATGGTTTAAAGAAAAGGTAAGATGGTTAGACCAGATAACCTCTAAGATGCCCTCTGGCTCAAAGATTTTATAAGTCTAAAAATTAAAGTGGGTATGGCTCCTTTAATAATAAAGACTGATAAATATATAAATATTCTCGGGAATAGTTTACTGCGATTAGAATCACAGTTTTTAGCAGTTGGGCTGCAATATAAATTTTCATCTGAAAAACAGCTCTCCACTCACCCAGGGAAATAACTTAAATCCAGCTTGATACGATCAAACCTGATGGACTCTGAATCTGGACCTATACAACTTCAAATGGAAAACAAGCTGCCATATTAAAACTATATGTCTTACACAATATATAAAAATTAACTCCATGACCTTGGATTAGGCAGTGATTTCTTACATATGACACCAGATGCGTGCACACACACATACACACACACAAATAAACAGAACTTCATTAAAATTAACTTGTATGAAAACACAGCCCACAGAACAGGAGAAAATATTTGCAAATCACATCTAAAAAGGGGATTGTATTCTGAATATACAAAGAACTCTTACAGCTCAACAATAAAAAGACAACTAAATTTTTTGAATGGGCAAAGAATCTGAATAGACATTTCTCCAAAGAGATACCACATATGGCCAATAAACACAAGATGCAACACAGCATTAGTCACTAGGGAAATGCAAATCAAAACCACAATGAGATACCACTTCACATTAGGATAGCTATCATCAAAAAGACAGTAACACATTGTGATTATAGAGGCTTAGGAAAAAAAGATGGTAACATAATGGCCAGAATGCACAGAAACTGGAACTCCTGCACACTGCTGGCAGAATGCATAACGGCGCAGTTGCTGTGGACAAGTCTGGCAATTCCTTAGTGTGGTATTGTGATTTACAATAAGAAGTATATATTTGGTCTTTCTCCAGTTTCCTGACACACTGCTCCTAATACCCTTGGAATCTTGTAAGTGACAAGTATCTCACACGTTAATGCAATGACTGGTGGCTGGGGACGCCAAGATAACCTCAGAATGAATGCTTGCGCCAAAGGAACCAACAATGTGATTAGAGGGTAGGACGTTCAGCCCTACCCCTATCCTCCTCCCCCAATACCCAGGGGAGAAAGCAAGAATTAAAAGTTGAATTGGGTTCGAAACCAGCCTGAGCAAGAGTGAGACCCCGTCTCTACTATAAATAGAAAGAAATTAATTGGCCAACTAAAGATACATATAGAAAAAATGAGCCGGGCATGGTGGCACATGCCTGCAGTCCCAGCTACTTGGGAGGCTGAGG
>CAUYRT010024865.1:0-42041 GCA_963574885.1 Lepilemur ruficaudatus
GAGTAGATTTTTGAATGTAACAAGATAAGTCAACTTGAGTGGTAATATATTTTGGGAAATCAGTTCACTACAAATTGTGACTGTAAACATTGTACTGTAAATGCTTTGTAGTTTTCCCCCAATTAAAAAAAAAAAAGAAAAGATTCTAGGGTGATAGCATGTTCTATTTCTTGCCTTGGTTTGCCCTGGTTTATTCTGGATGTGTTCACCAAACAAAAATTTATGAAGCTCTATATATGTTCATTTTACTTATGTTTGAAAATTATCTTTAAATCTCCTATACTGCTGGTGTATAAATTGTTGTACTCAACAAAATATTATGTCTATTTTATGTATAATACATATATCTGTTTAAAAAGAATAAAATGGATGGAAAGTCCAGCATGAGGAAGTAACTGCTTGAGCTAATGCTGACCCTAAAAAGAATAAAATAAATGTATTCTCAGACAAAGAACAGTATATTACCTACAGACTTAAGCTGAAAAAAGTACTAAAATATATATCGGTAAGAAGAAAACTGAACTTAGAAGGAAGGGTTAAGATGCAAGAAACAATGGTGGGCCATTTTTAACATATAGGATAAATCTCTACAAACATTGGTTACTTATGTTCAAATTTTGGGGTGTACAAAGAAGATAGAACTGAAATGCAGAGCAATAACAGCATGGGACAGAAGGAAGTGGTGAGAACTAAACTGGTCCTCAGGTCGTGTTAGGCTCTACCCCACTGCACCTCTGCATTGTTCCTGACCCTACTTTCAGAATCCCGTTGTGCTTTCTGCTATAGTGAAAGTCTTTTGCTTTCTAGGTTGTGCTCCCCTGCCTACCATGGGACATCCCAGCTCAGTGCACCCATTTCCAGCTTCCAGAACTTGAGTCAGTGCCAAGTCCCAGAGTCCTCATTCTCTTGCTCTGAGAGTTGTGTCAGAAACAGAATAGTTATGAATACCACCTTACCTTATGTAGCTGACCCTAGAAATCTTTTTGTGCTCTCTGCAATTTTTCACTTGAGTATTGGCATTGTCTTCAAGTTCTTCTAAGAGGGCCAGGAAAGACACTGGAGGTACACAGATTTGACCACCTAAGCAAGTGCATTTTCAAGGTATTTTACTTTGTTGTTTTCTTTGCTGTGGTTACCTCTCATAACTTTTGTCAATTAAGGTGTTGATGATGAAGAGGCAATGATCTGTACAGGACAAAGTAGGTTTTCTTTGTTCTTAGAATGTGGCTTCCTCTGGTAAAATTTGCTCTGCCTAAATCATTTGCACAACAAAATCATTAAAGTCTTCATTGGAGAAGTTGAGGATTCTCCATTCTGTACATCTGGTTTTTGAGTTATTGATACAGTTTAACAGAACAGGTGGTCAAGCCTTTTGTTGATACCATTCACTAAGGCATATATACTTGTACTTTCTGGTGAATATTTGAAAACCATATGTGAATAATTTTTGGACTTTCAGTCAATTTGGCTTACATGTGTTGCTGATCTCTGTGCTATGAATTCAACTGAGAGAGAATCAGAGTAAGAGAAAGCTTTTAAAACATTTCTTTACAAGTAATTTTGAAAGTTTTATTACTTGTCCCTATGTTTTGACAGAGAGAGAAGATGGATATCCGTCTATTTTCTTTCACTTTAAATCTTCAGCCCTGAGAAGAGCTCAGAACTAGTAGTCAATAAATATCAGTGAGAATGTACAAAAGAACGCTTTTGTTTTTATAATTAGTGAATCTGGAAGACAAAAACAGAAACTAATATTAATTGAATACTCACCATGTTTTAGGCACTTTTTACTTTAAAAATATTTGCTACAATTTCTGATTATGAATGTAATGTATGCTTATCATAAATAACTTCAAACATTCCAGAAATACATAACAGAAAATGAATCCAGGTCCCAAGGTTACTACTATTTATATTGTGGATATTCCTCTGGTTTTTTTTCTATTATATCTTTTGTATACTATACATTTAAAGTCATCCTTGAAACCAAAATTCAAGTCATTGATTTAGGTTTAGTGTTGCTTTGCTCTTTCATCACAGGAGACATTTTCTCATTGACTAGTAGTGAAGTTCAACCCCTTTTTTCAGGAATGATGTGAATGCTTGAGGACATGCCTAATGAATAGGGTCTAGGCAGCTGGTTCTCTTATCTTCACACAATTTTTATCACTGGGCATTACTAACCCAATTCTTAATAAAAAATAGCAGGGCTCAGAGATATAAAGGAATTTGCCAGAGGTTGTGTATCTAACAGAACATTTGAACTTGCTCCACTGAAATACCTTGTGCACCATGGACCT
This sequence comes from Lepilemur ruficaudatus, assembly GCA_963574885.1. Lineage (NCBI taxonomy): Eukaryota > Metazoa > Chordata > Mammalia > Primates > Lepilemuridae > Lepilemur > Lepilemur ruficaudatus. The sequence continues at coordinate 2,301 of CAUYRT010024865.1, forward strand.
TGGCTTGTCTTTTCTATATGATAACAAAATTCAAAATGAAAAGTATTTAGTTAAATCTAGACATCCAGAGTTATCAATACTATCATATTGTCCATTTACATGGAATGGCTAAGTAAAGTTTCAGTTTTCACATTTGTCGTCAACTAAGAATACTGTTTGACTTTAAATTTGAATGTAAATGCTTTAGTTTCACATAAAATAATCAAACAAAAGAAAAACACAAGTGGACCAGTTTGGTGCTAAAGGTAGCACTGGGCACCAGTAGAGTAGAAATATCTATACATAGTTGAAATCTTATATTACACTAGTAGAAGTTAAAATATTAAAAATAATCTTCAGAGGCAAAAAAAATAAATTGTATACACTAATAAAAGGTACATTATAAAGTCAGTAATAAAGTAATTATTACTTTATTAAAAGGTTAAAAGATACTGAGAGATTTAGGTAGAGACACAGAGCTTTGCAATTTCCCTCTAACTGGTAAAGAAAGGTCTTATTACTGTCATCTGAAAGGATCATTTAAATTCTTTATTAACAAGCATATTGTGAAAATGTGAAAATACATATCTGTAAATAAAAATAACTTAATTTGCTCTTGAGTGTTTTAGAAATGCCATCAGTGCCTGGGTACTTCCATGTTAACCTGAAAGCTTGTTTGATAAAAGAGAAGATACCTGAGGCCATTACGGAAGAAAAATGGTGACACTTTCTAAACCTTTAGAAACAGAAAGCTGTGGGAGGCTGCCTAATCATTTGTCTTACAAACAGAGCGTATGTTCACATACTGGTGTCTTATAAACCTAAAGGCATCAACTGCATTTGTCACTAACTCCAGCCCAATATTTGTTTTCAATCATTTCTAACCCAAGAGGCCTGGACAATACAAACCCAATTTAAAGGCTAACAAAATTGTCTCCCCTTCTCTGTATTGCAACAAGTTATCTATCTCACATAAAGAGGGAGGCCTTTACTGTCTCTCTGATCTGGAAGCACTTATTTTATTTCAGCTTTTCAATAATAGTCTGAAAACAGTTGTACCGAAGATTTAAACGTGTTCATGGTGCTCAGTTTGTAAAATCGATTTGTGTTTCCTTCTGTCTGACTTGGACTGTAGTCATTTCTGTTTTCTTTGATGCAAAATAAACTACAAGTGATCTGCTAAACATAAAACTAATAGGTCTGAATCGCTAATGGTATCCAATCAATAGCCCTTTCTGGGAGGTAGCCTGGCAGAAGATCCTGGCCATGGGTTTTGAAGATCGAGAGTCCTCTCAGCAGACCAGACTTGGGCAGATTACCCAGACATGCTTTTCCTTTCTGTAAAATGGGTTTACCATTACCTATCCCATGGAGCTGTTGTGAGGATTAAATCAAAGAATATAATACAAAAAATAATTGCATCATATATGTAAACTTCCTTTGTCCATGGATATTGATTTGATTAGCTTCCACTCCACTTGGCAAAAACACAATGTTGACTTTTCTTTTACCCTGAGGGAGATGGGGGCTACAATATCCTGGATTTCAGCCTGCCAGTTTTTTACGCTTGCCAAAATAAATTCTAAAGATGGTTTGGCTCTATCTTATAGATAGAGCACTAAGAAATTGGGTCCATTGCTGTCATTTTCCTCCCAGATTCCTTTCATCTGTCACAACACAGTAGTTATGAAAAATGAAACCATAAATTCAATTTAGAGGGCAATTTGCGGCTAATCTTTGGAGTAATTCCACTGTGAATAATGCAGCAATTTGGATGCATGGTCAGTCAGTTCAGCTCTGATTTATTAGTATTTAAGAAATCTTTCTTTCATTAATGATAATTACTAAACAAGAGAAAATAATTTCTCCAAAATTATCTACCTTCATATTGGGCTTTTGGTTCTGAAAAATGGTTACATTGTTTGTTAAAATCATGATGATAAAAAAAAGGTTTTGTTATTTAAAGATACAAGATATGTTTAGATTTTGAGCAATAGCTCTTGCTAGTTCTTATGTGAACTGCTCAGGCCTAGGTTATGCCTGCCTTTTTTTCCTGATATGACTCCCATTAGAGTTAACATTTTGAATATCTCAGCAGAAGGACCCTGGGATTTGATATTGATTTCCAGCACTCCAGGATGTATTAAAATCTAGCTGCAAGAAGAATGACATTTTTGTTCATGTCTAAGAGTCGAGTTTATCTGAGATTTTTTCCTAGTTATTAAAACTCCACATTCTGACACATCCAATATACTCTGAATCAGTGCACTTAGAAGCATATGTTTAAATAGAGGATAACATCACTTTAAAATCTAAAAAGAGCAGTTCTCAGAAAATGTTTACATTCATTTTCTTTCCTATATTTGATTGCACGGGCTTTAACTGTTGCATATTTAACTATGGAAACAGGTATTTCTAAACAGGTATTGCAAAACAAAACAGAAAGATGCAATGTCATTTCATTAAAAATGGTTTTTACTTCACCCTAAACAAACAAACAAACAAACAAACAAACAAAAAAACCCTTATTTCCAAATCATCTTCCCCACTCCATTTCATCTATCTAAAAGTCGGGGCCATGAATCGTCCAGATTTTGTATTATTCCATTAAGCAGGGACAGTACTTTCAGTCCTAGGCATATAAAATCCCCTTTAGTTTTTACCTTCATTAAAATGAAGTAAATGAACAAGAGGTGAGTGATGTCCAAGATTGTAGCAGCGAGCCATGCCATTGAAGGTGTTATGTAACACAAGAATGGAAAGGCACGAACTGCACATACTCTAAAGATGCCATTAAGAGCGCCCGGCCAATTGTGATTTGAGTGTTATTCCATTATATGCCAGGTAACCTGCTTTGCAAACTGACCAATATTATCATGGAGCTTTTCCCAGAGGTTATATATTTGTAACTTTTTAAATATAGTAAGCATTCAATAAACACTGAACATAGCCAAGGGTCGGAAGGGAGAGAGCACATTAACATTATATTCACTGCATGGTTTTAAGTGACATGAGTTGCCAGTGCTAAGTCCAAATGATTTCTGTAATAACATGATCTAGCTCTAGGGCATTTGTGCCCCCCGTTAAGCTAATTAGCAGCAGGTGGGTGTGTTCTCCCATTTGTGGAAATCATGCTCTTGAACATAGATTCAAAATTTTCCCTCTAAAGAGATAGAGGACTTTTAAACTTGAACTCTTGCTTCTAGTTGTTGTCTCCTGACTTTCTAAAATGAAATCTGGGGTTGAGATTCAATCCAGAGAAGCAAGGAGATGTGAGTGTGTGTTCAGAAGTGCCTTAGCCTCCGTGACAGCCATTTCTTTCTTGCCATGAATTAAAGATCAATTCTCTTAACAGATAAGATTGAGAGGATGGTACACAACCGGTCTTCATTTCTGCCTCCAAACAGCCACAGCTTTCAAAAAATTCCTCATACACAACAGTTATCTTAATTCTCTTCACTTTGATACTGTGAAAATGGCATAACATTCTACCAGAAACCATTTTGTAAGTGTTGACTTAATTAGGCCTATTTGTATGAGGGTTTTAAATTTTACTTCATAAGTTTCTCTGTTTAGAATGTAAGCACAGTTTTGTTGTTTTGTTTTAATTTTCTATTGTCTACAAAAAAAGGCAGGTAGCTGAACACTTGGGGTGCTTATAATTTCTACTACCTCAGAGGAAAATATTTCTTGATGAGACTTTCAATTATAACAGGATTCAACTATCTACAGTGCCCTGACTCTGAAAATCACCTATCAGGCTTGGGAATGTTTGAAGGCAGAGATTTTCTGGCCAATCAGAGCTCTGCTGAGGGTTTAAACTTGGTCCAGGCAGCTCAGCTTGACCTTCTCTTCCGGTAAAAAGCTGGTAAGTTTTCTTTGCTTTAGCCTGGGTCATATTTGCATTAACTTAAATCCCTGGGTATCTAAATAATTTTATGGAGCATTGTTTACCTTACCTGAAATCCTGGAGGCTCATTGTATTTGCTTATTTATTTAGTTGAACAGTGAAGCTTGTCAAGTCTGTTTATTTGGTTAGCTAAGTTCAGGTCCGTTTAAAGTCAAAATGGTTGCTTGTTAGTCTAAGTATTTAAAGTGGTGATCTATTAATTAATTTATTTTGCCTACTCCGGTGCATGTGTTTATTCAAGGGATTCTGATGTTCTCATATTGCACTTTAGGTTTAATTTTCCTGAGCCTTTTAAGTAACGTAAATCATATCTGCATTTCTTTAAGACCTGCCCTCTATGCTGCTCCCAGACACCATTCCCTTCTCATCAAAGCTAATTGGTTCATTATTTGTGTTTCTATAGCCCTTTTTATTATGCCTTTATCTTCTTACTTCTTATTTGTGCTTTTTAAATTTTCTGATTTCCTCTCTAAACCTCAGTGATCTTTCAGACAGGGTCTAATTCATTTTTGGGCACTGCCAACTTTTTTATAAGGTGTGATACATAGTAGATGATCAGTATATGTCTGTACATGTCAAAGTTTTTTTCAGCTTTACTGAGGCACAATTGAAAATGAAATTGTATGTATTTAAAATGTTCAATGTGATTGTTTGGTATATGTATATATTGTGAAATTATCACCATAATCAAGTTAACACATCCATCACTTCACATAGTTACCTTTTGTGTGTGTGTGTATGGGATATGTACTATTTTAGCAAATTTCAAGTATATAATAAAGTATTATTAACTATAGTCACCATGTTTTTACAATTGAGCTTTGATTCTGCATGCCTGGCAGCTCCCAGGTGATGCCAATGTTGACCATTTGTAGTCCACGTGTATGGTCTACAGATCACGAAAAGAAAGGTTACCTGGGAACCTGTTACAAATGCAGAATGGCAAGCACCACCCTGGACTTACTGAATCAGAATGCACATTTTTTCCAAGTTCCCCAGGTAATTCTGGACTTTAAAGGTTTAGAAATACTTTTGAATAAATGTAAGCCAGTGGTTCCTATAGTGTGGTTTGTGGACCAGCAGCATTAACATCACCTGTGAACTTTTTAAAAAGACAAGTTCTTGGCCATAATACTAGATGTACTGAATAAGAGACTCTGGTGAGGTCACAACAATAGTATCAAGCTCTCCAGGTGATTCTGATGCATGCTACAGTTTGAGGGCCGCTGTGCAAAAACTATTCTCTTTCCCGATCTCTGTTGGGAAAATAAAGAGAATCAATTAACACCTGGCCTCAACTATGATTAATGAAAAGTAGACTCATGGCATGAATTAGATGAGTGACTCAAATATTTCTTCACTTCACATAGCAACTATAGATCTGGACAATAAAGCCATTGATGCAAATTTGAGAATGGAAATGGACTGGTATATATATATAATTTAAAGACACATATCCATGTATTGTGACTCAGAAATAAACTTGCTGTCTTACAAAAATATTAGATTCATTTTAGTCCAAGCTAGAAATTTAACCTGTGAGAACATAGAGGCTGATACAGTTTAAGTGATTTGTCCTAGATCAGAGAGGTCTTAAGCCCTAGGCCAGTTCTTTCTTCAGTTTACCATTTTGTCAGTAGATGTCTCAAGTTCACTTTATTGTTTCTGAACATTTTCTCTTAATGAAGTTATTACTTCCATAAAAGTATCATAAAGGGATGGAATTTGGGGACGTTCTATAGCAATACCCTTGTTTTTCAGATGAGGACGCTAAGTTGTTGAGAAACAATATGATTCCTTTTATATTACTGTATGGTTAGGATTTTCTGAGCAAAGAAAAAGGATATGCTATAAATATAGACAATAATATATAAATTGTATAAATACCTTTCTAAATCCATTTGTTCTTCATTCTAAGGGCATTTGGGCCAGAGCTGCTGATTTCCTTTACAGTTGAAACATTCATTCTGGTTCAAAGGATAACAAAGCCTATTGCCTTTGAAACCAAATGCTTGCCTCTCCTCCCAGAGAAACTTTGTGTCCTTTAGGAGATACAGTTTCTTTCTTTCTCTCTCTCTTTCCCCCTTTCTTCTGCTCTCCCTCTCTCTCTGGTGGTTGGCAGCTGAGAGGGCAGCATGCAGCTATATAAAGACCCAGATTTATAGTTTTGAGGTTCCTTTCTTGTGGCCCCCCTCCCGAAAACACTTTCGGCATATGCATAGTATATATCTTGTTCTCTATGCATTGCCTTGAGAGGGGAGAATGGGCCGTGGGGAATCAATGTGGTTATTGCTGTAAGTAATAATAGTCTGTCCCTGATCCAGAAACTGTGTGTTGCTTTCAGGACAATATAAATAAACATATATATTAAAAATGTATCAAAATGCTTAGAGGAGAAGTGATCCACCTGAAACTCACTTTATAAATGCTGCAAAATGAGAAACCTGTCTCCCTCTCTTATCTGTCCTGTCATAGGTATATTCTGCTGTGCTTTTGCTTGGGCTTTATCTTAAACTCAGCTGACAAAGTAGGTAAATAGTTAGGCAAATATTTACTGTTTGAATCAATCATCAACCTTGGTTAATTTATAAAAATAACATTTAATTTTTAAAACAACTAATGGATTTCAAATTATCCTGTTGAATATAATGTTCAGGCAGACCTCGATTTTCCTCCTGATATCTGCCACTCTCTGACATAGCCTTGGTTTGTTTATAAGTAAAATGGGAATTAATATTTACGTTATACAAGTATTATAATTCATACTGTTACAGCCTCTGACTGGAGATTTTTCCGGGTTCTTGGTGATCTTTGGGAGAAAAGAATTGCAGGATGCACCACATAAGCCAAACAAGCAGCTTTTATGGAAAGATTGAAAGCAAAAGTACACTCTCAAGAGAGCAGGTTCAAAAAAAGCAGCTATCCCAAAAGGAAGTGGGTTTTGGTCTTTTGAAGTCTTAGTAATTGAGGGAAAAAATATTCAAGGCTAAGGGTTTGGCTTTTAGTAAGAATTTGGGCACTAATTCCTAGAATTGGGTTCCTTCTCATTTTCATAATTTTTATGGTTGTTTCAGAATTGTCATGGAAATTTCAAGGGTGGAGAAATTTTAAAACCACAATGTAAATGATATTATAATTATCCAAAGTTTACTTAAGGTGACAGAGATAGCTGACAAGCCAGTGGCAGCTGGTTCTTGCATAGGGTTATCAGCCACCCTAGTTAGCTTCTACCAGAGGGTTGTTTACTTTAACAGCTTCACCCAATCATCAGGTCTCTGAATCTGGTCTCAGCCCTGTCTCCTGGTCTCCTACTCTAACAATACCTTACATAAATTAAGTGTAAGACAATAAATGAACTATATTTAGAGTAGTTTCTGGGCATATTGTAAACTGCCATAGTTCTAGTTTTATTCCCTAATGTTACAAATGAAGTAACTGAGGGTCTGAAAGTGGTTTCTCAGGGTTCACATAGATAAGAGAGAGGCAAGAATAGAACCTAATTTTGAGCTCATAGTTTAGTGTCCTTTTCCTATAATAGACTTTTTTTGTTTTTGTTTGTTTTCTTTTCTTTTTTTTTTTTTTTGAATACATGAGCATAACTAGCTAAGCCCTCCCTTGGGTTCTAATATATTAAAGTAATGGAGAGACATATTAGAAGTATGGCCCAGAAATTTAAATATAAATAAGTTATTCAAATGAGGAAAAGAAAATGGTTTTTGACATCTGCTATGGTTTGGATGTGGTTTGTCCCCACCAAAACTCATGTTGAAGATTGATTTCTAATATGGCAGTATTGGGAGGTGTTTTGGTCATGGTGGCACCACCCTGATGAATAGATCAATGCTGTCTTTCAGAAATGAATGAGTTATTACTTTCAGGGGATGGATTAGTTCTTCTGAGAGCAGGTTGTTATAAGCATGCCCAACCTCCCCTAGCTGTCTCTCTTGCATGTGATTTCTGCCATGAATTCAAGCAGCACTAGATACTCACCAAATGGATTGTCCAATCTTGGATTTCCCAGCAGAATAATGAGCCAAATAATCTTCATTTATTTAAATAAATCAGTCTCAGTTATTCTATTATAGCAACACAAAACCGACTAAAATAACATTCAGTTGGGATAAAGGAGGTATTCACAAAAAGAAGTGGAGGGAAAAATGGAAATGAAGGCATTTTTGATTAATAAACTTGGAAGATTTTCTTTTGCCTAAAACTTAGATTTGACTCTTGGTCTTGTAGGCTTCATTTTAATTATATGAAAGAAAAGACTGAGTCTTATCATTAAGTTTTAGTTTGAGGGGGTACATCCACGTTTTTCAAACACTAAAAATTAGAGAAAATTACTTCCTCCTATGATTGATTTTCTCAGGTTCAAGATACTAGAGTAGAAATTTTGTATTCAATTCTGTCAGGATGTGTCTTTGGTTGACTAATAACAAGCATCATATTAAATGTAGAGTCATTAAAAAGGATACACAAATATCTTAAATTAGTTTAATTTATGGCATATGTATTGTGTATGTGTGTATTCATATTTGAATAAAGGGAAACTGTTCTTTGCTTTTTGCTTTTACTTTTCCTGCAAAAACCATGCCCATATAGTAGACATTAATAGTTTCTGAGTTTGGTTTCACTCTTCTTATGGCATAATGAGAAGTTGCCAAAACTTGTGCTGCAACCTGAAGGTAGATCTTTATGTATTTTTATAAATCTTAGTTTCTTATAATTGCTTTACCCATAATTAATTTAAAAGCATATTTTTTTACCTCTCACCTTTTTGAGGATTTTCTAAAGTATTCATAATAGCTAACATGAAGCAAAAGATTTCTATTTTATACTCTTTTCATCAGTTTAAATGTTTTTAAAATTATAATTAAAACATCAAGTGAAACTTCCATAAATAGGTCTGAGAACAAAGACAGCTGACTCTTAGTAAGCATAAAACTCCAGTGGAAAGTACACATGTATACTGGCATATACAGAGACGAGAGAAAGATGATTATGATTAACTACTTATTTTATTCAATTATATTTCCTTGGGGCTTAGTGAAAAATCATGCATATTTTTAGCACAAATTCTCACATAAAAGCTTTTCCATGCCAAATTCTAAATAGGCTAAATTTAAAAAGATTTCTCATGGTTTCTTTTGTTTTTTTATTATTTTTTTAATTTTTATTTATTTATTTTTTTTGAGGCTGACAACCTTATAAATATATAGGTTGCAAACCTGTGTAATCAATTCCATGAGCTCCTTTAAATATGTTTTTTAAATTGACATTGAATTTTTTTTTGAGATGACCATAAAACATGTATGATTTTCCTTATGTCCTAAAATTATTTAAGGAATGATCTATGTTAATCAATGCCATACACTGACAAATTCATTGCTTTATATCACCAAATTCACATATTTAAACATTTTCTCTGGCAGTAATCTAAATTTTCCTCAAGCTAGCTAACATTCAGGTTCAATGGCTTAAAAAAATTTATTCAGTTTTAAATCATGAAACTATAGAGATAATATCCATTTCCTAAAAGCACTGACATGATTAACCAATGATTTCTAAGTGCATCATAGGCACAAATTGCATAACTCAGAGATGAAAATTATAAACTATAATTCACCCTTTGGAGACAAATTTGAAATGCCAGATGGGTTAAGTTTGATGCTTGAATAATAGAAATGGAAAATAAATTTTCAAATTTTCAAATATCATGCATGAGCTGATTCCAAATTCTGCAAAGAAAAAGATTATAGGTTTATCCATTTATAAGAGAAAAATTCATAGAGTGTTAATATGTGATTTACAAGCAAAGAGTGAGATACAAGGAGGAACTTGGGTGTACAATATTTACCCTTTAGTTTGTATAACCTGTGAAATCTAGAGGAAAAAAGTATTACAACTTGGTTTGGCATTGCTTAGAAAATAGTAGAAGCAAAAGTTCAAAACTGGCCTACTGACCCCGTTGTACTAGTAAGAAAGGCAAGTAACAATAAGAAAGGTCATTAAAAATAAATTTGTGGGCCCACAAGCCCAAGCACTGCAGCAACCACAGAATAGTGGGGAGAACTTGCAGGATCCCCGAGTTTGGACATTCTTTGCACTATTCCCCTCTAAGAAGAATGACCCAAGAGGCCAAAGAGCTGGTTTTTTTCCATTCACATTCTTATCCTCCATTGCCACTCCCCTACCTCCCACAACTGGGAGAGCAATATGAGTCAAGAATTTGGCAAGTGACTGCCTTTCCCAAGCTGGTGTATCCTCCAACCTGAAGTTTCCACAGAGAGTGGGCCCTTTCATGACAAAACCCCTCAACAAATAGGCATAGAAGGAACATATCTCACAGTTACAAAAGTCATGTATGACAAATGCATAGCCAATATCATACCAAATGGGGAAAAGTTGAAAGCATTTCCCCTAAGAACCGGAATAAGACAAGGGTGCCCACTATCACCACTTCTATTCAACATAGCTCTGGAAGTTCTAGCCAGAGCAATAGGCAAGAGAAAGGAAGAAACAGGATCCAAATCGGGAAAGAGGAAGTCAAACTACCATTCTTCATCGATGATATGATCTTGTATCTAAAAAAATCCCAAAGATTCTACCAAGAGTCTCCTGGAATTAATAAATAAACTCAGCAAAGTCTCAGGATACAAGTGTACGTAAATTAGCAGCATTTGTATATTCTAATAACAGTCAAGCTAAGAGTAAAATCCAAGACTCAATACCATTCACAATAGCTGCAAAGAAAATATCCAAAGTTGTCTCCAGAAAATAATATATCAATATTTTTAAGGAATGTTTTAGAACCACAGTTCCAAAGAAATTCACACAATAATTACTCTAGATATTTCATCATCTTTGTTGGTTCCCCTCCAAAGTCTTATAGAATGTTTCTCTTCTTTTTCCTATTTTCTTTCACAGAGAATTTTTATTTGGGGAATCCTGTTTTTTTTTTTTTGGTCACAGTTATGAGGCTTGTGCATTCAGAAGGCTATTGTTACATCTTCTGAAATCAGATACTCCTCTGGCAGAAATTCATTAGAGACTTTAACGTTTCATATAATTGGACGTCTATCTTCACCAACAGACTGTGAACATGTTTAGTTGTCACATCAAGCACAGTACCTGGCACAAAGGCAATGGTTATGAATCTTTTTTAAATAGATGACAGTGTTATTTACAGAATTCTGGAAATATTCATGGGATTTGAACAATTTTCAACTCTTTCAGTTGAGGAATCCATGTGTAAAGATACAATTTTTGCCCTAACAGCTATAATTTTGTTGGCTTAATGATAAGTGTTTATTGATGATGTTGGCAATGCCACAGTCATCAGAATAAAGAATGAAGAAGCACAGACCTCCATGCAAGAGAAGGATGGATAATAAGCTTCTGTTTCCTATTGAATTACATATTGTACAAACACAGAACAAATATTTATATGAATAGGAAAACAATTTCTCTTGTTTAGACAGGTTAAAATAAGATTTCCTTCATGGTGGAGACATAGTCATTGCTTTAGGTAGAATGCATAATGCCCTTGTTTTACAGTCTTAAGGGAATAATTTTTTTTTTGGTCATGCTTTCTTTTTATTTCATTTACATTTCCAAAGGGATTCTTCATTTCAGGAGCTCAAATTGATTCATTTTAATAGTCTACCAAATCCTCCACTGTGCTCATATTGTTCTGTGACATGCATTTTTTTTTTTTCCATCTAAGTACCGAAAGAATGCTTCATCACCAATCCATGGTGGTTAATAATAGGATGCTGGGCTAACATGGCATTTCATATGTTTATTTTTATATGAGAGAAGGATAACATTTTGTTGCTATTATTCTGCTTATGTAATTGCTATGCCTAAAGTAAGAATGTTTTGTTTACAGGTTTCAAATTTTGTGAGTTTATCCATTAAATAAATTTAAAACAGGTAATGGATATTGAACTGTGATTTGTGCATCCTTCATACCCTGTTGATTTTGAGATAAATAAAGGTTTTTTCTCATTTATGAGCAAGATAAAAATCTGATTTATAAAAATAAGCAAAATAATATGTGTGATGTTCTGTTATACCAACTCCACCTACATTCTAATAATTGTAGATTCCAAGCAGTTCTTATACAAAACATTAGAGTAACAAGTGTATGAAAGTACACTGGGGATTGTGTACTGTTATGGCATAAACCAATGTAAGTCCCATGATGCCAAGGCCCATGCTTAGCTTTTTAAATTCTTTTTGCTTAGCAGATTGTCTGGGTGCTATGCATGCTCAATAAATGTATGATGAAAAAAAGAATATAGCTTGAAATGAATGGTTCCATAGAAAATTACATTTTAGTTTGTAGTTTTATAAATTTTTATTTATAGTTATATCCATACATGAAGCTTCTTTAGGAATAAGAAAATAATAATTAACTTTTTTGGATACCCATTCTGTATTAGGCAGTGTGCTAAGTGCCATATATAATTTCTTTAATCTTTCTTGTGGTCCATTTTATTCCATTTATAAGATGAAGAAAATGAAGGAGCAGAGTATTTTGAGAGTTCTTTGATAGCAAAAGGGTTTTCTTCACTTTAGATAATGTAAGTGCAGCTCTGTTTAAAGTCAGGTAAAAGATAAAATATCTTTTTATGCTTTCTGTTTGGTGAAACCACTATTCAATTAATCTATACCTGACTGTGCCATGATGATTTAGGATTATGACTTACCAACTTATGTTTTTTGAATAAGTAAAATATAAAATGAAATAAAAGGCATATTTTAACAATCAAGCAAAGGTACAATAATACATAAGGTTTTTTCCCTTAATATAAATAGCTTAGGGTTATAATTTTAATATATCAATGAAAATAAAAATGTAAGATATGACAGACCAAAAGCCAAAATAACCACTATATTATCTACTAATACTATTTTGAGGTAACTGGCATCATGTCTGTTTTCCTAGATAGCAATATTATTATTTCATCTGTTATTATAAATTTAAGAGTAAACATTAATAATTTATGCCATTTGATTAAAATGGAAATCACCTCAAATCTTCAGAGACTGCCACCCATTCCTTGTTTACAGATCCGTGAAACTAGAACATTTTCCTTTGAATATAAAAACAGTGGCTTTTCTTAGAAATCACATCACTGACCCATAGAAAACTTCTGCATAGCTGTCAGGGAGGGATAGATCTAAAAGAGTTACCACAAAAAAATGCTTCTCTGTCAATTATTGGTGTCGCTAAATACTTTTTTATTAGACAGAGATAACGAGGGTGGGAGAAGGCAGGAAGGTAGGTTAGAAAATACTCTGGTGATTTAAAAATCCAGACATCACTATTCTCTTGACAATCATAAAAGTATATTTTTCTTGTGATTCATGCATTACAGAAACAAGAATGAAAAAAAAAAGAAATGAAGTGGTCAAAAGACAGTTATTGGCTATTTTAGTAATAGAATAAAATTTTCTGAGTATCACAATATTGCTCAACTCCACCTACTGCATGAATTAGAGAAGCACATTTCTCTGACAGACTAGCAGACTCCTGACTATCCCCCCTCCTATAGACACAAGTAAACACCTGCACCTAGCATAATTCTCTCCAAGAGCAAGCTAGTATGCAGTTGAAAGATTCCTGCATACCAGATGACTGAGAAAATATCTACGTCAAAATGGGTAAGAAAAGTAGAGATACACTCATGCACCAACTCCACCCTGAGCATAGTGCCTTATTGAAGGATTTCCCTCAAGCAACACAAAAAAGGAGGGTTTTGAACTATATGAGCATTTGCAGCAGCTGTAGCCCCTGGGATCAGCCCACCTTCCAGTTTCCCCCCTGGGAAGGGTTTGGCTACATGGTTTTACAGCAGCTCCTATAGTTTCTTGCCTACAACAAGCCAGTATGTAGAGCTCACATGGCAAATGAAGAGTGAACCTCCTGGACCCTAAATGGGACGGGTGGAACTTCTTGCATCTTTCACCCTGGCTTGCTCCTGAGATAAATTCCCACAATCTCCCACCAGAGAAGGACTGGGAGACCTCTTCAGACCTGAAAGGGAGAGTGGGTTTCCTGTGTTTTCTTCCCTGGTTTGCTTCAGTGATAACTTGAGACAAAAAGACTTTGCCAGGAGGGTGTTAGACTTTTGCTTCCTTGAACAGGAGAGTGAGCACTCCCCACACCTTTATCCCTGGGTTTCTCCAGCAATAAATCCAGATCTGCAGGGTATCTCTGCAAGTAGTTTCTGCACACATTGAGTAGCCCAACTTTTACTAAGTCACGTAGCTATGGGAGTTGGATTCCTGAGTTTCCTAGACCACAGAGAACAAAAAATGACTTACAAACTTGCAAATGTTCAGCTATCTCACGAGGTGCAACGTAAACAGTCCGATCAAGAATATAAGCATCTCAGACCCTCAGATCCTATCCTTGACATAGGGATGAATAAGTGAAAGATAAACTCTGGCTCTCAGCTTCTCTGAAAGGAGAAAATGAACTGGAACATGCACTTAACACCCCAACCACTGCAGCTGCATCCCAAGAACACTTCACTTGCTAAAAGTCCCCAAGAAACTTTCAGCATCTCCCACCTGCCCGGGATGCTTCTTTTCCTCTTTTTATCTGCCTAATTCTAGTCACTTTCAAGACTAAATTCCAATAGTGCTTCTTCCACCAATTTTGTGTCAGACAACCCCATCAAGAAAGGATCTCATTGTTTTCTGCACAGCCCTATATATTCATGTAACCCCTGAATGCAACCACAGCTCAGATCAATAATCACAGCAGCAGCAGAATTGGTCAGAAAGGTCCTTCCTTCTATTGACAAGACACACAAAACGACCCGATCACTCATGACCAGTCATGATCCAGTCACTTTGCGAGTGAAGACTGACCCTGCCACAGTTTGTTCTCTTTGAACATTTGCATCTAGCATCAGTTTTTAAGTAAGAGAGGGGAAAAAAAGGCAACTTGTAACTATTACTGTTCTGCTTGATACTTTATGTTTTAAACTGTATCATACACAATTTTGGGCATAATTACCAGTCACTAAATTTTATTGGCATAAAGAGATAACTTTACAGTTTTAAAAAGATGAATTTATTTTTGGTTGCTAAATCAAATGCAATTTAAATTTCCAGGATGTTTACATTTTATTAGTAACAAATTGATAGCACATGGGTTTCTTTCTGTTTCTTCCACAGTCAGCAGCCCTACTCCCACTCTCTATTTTGTTCTATTATCAGAGGAATTTTTTGACACATGTATAAGCAAATATTTTCTTACAGTGCAGCAGAACTGAGATGCTCAAATGTTTTAACAAATCAGGTTTTCCAGTTAATTTGGGTTTATTCAAACCCAAGATATTGAATGTCTTTGATTGCTCAGGAGTATTTCTAGATATAAGACATCTTAAGATTGTATTTCAGCATATTCATCTGCATATTATGAAGTTTTCAGAAGTATAAACTTTTTTGAGTTTCTCAGAAATGCCCATCTCAGTTTAAACCAGCAAATTTTTCTGTTACTACATTTCTTCTTATAATCTTAAATAACAACACAATAAGTGGATAGCTAATATTTATTGTATATCCAGCAAATGCTGAGTGTTATGTTTGAGTACATTATAGGTGGAGTTGCCATATTTAGTGAATAAAAATACATAACACCTAGTTACATTTGAATTTCAGATAACCATGGATCCTTTTTTATTATTACTTTGTCTCAATATTTGAGACATACTTATATTGAAATATTATTCATTGTTCATTTGAAATGCAGACCTAACTGCATGTCCTGCATTTTATCTGGCAACCCTAATGGGAATTACACCATTTATTTTATACAATAAATTTATGAGGTAGTTGTTGTAATTAACAACACTTTGCAGAGGAGACTGAGGCTTAGAGTTTAAAAACTTTCCCCCAAGATCATAGAGCCTGTAAGTGAAACAGGAATTTGTGTCAAAGTCTGTTTAACTTCAGAGCTGAATCTCTTAATCTTATTATTCACACTACATTCCTACAGTTGGAATTTCGGTGTGGGAAG
Source organism: Lepilemur ruficaudatus (assembly GCA_963574885.1). Classification (NCBI taxonomy): domain Eukaryota; kingdom Metazoa; phylum Chordata; class Mammalia; order Primates; family Lepilemuridae; genus Lepilemur; species Lepilemur ruficaudatus. Next base: position 18,230 of record CAUYRT010024865.1, read on the forward strand.
TTAAATATTTTAAAAGCGTCTGATTATCAAATTTCCATCTGTAGTGTGAACAAATTTATACTCTCACCAATTGTATAATTCCCTGAACCCTTACCAACATTGGCATTATTATTTTGAAAAATCTTTGCTAGTTTAATAAATAATATATACAGCAACATATTTTGTTTATTGTGCACTTATTTAATTTTTAATGAACTTATACCCTTTTATATGTCATTTGTATTCCTTTGTGAGTTTCCTACTCATGTTCTTTAAGGAGAAACATTTGAAAGCCATTAGGCACGATGTTTCTGCAGCTTAATTCTCGAACTTGAGTGTGCATCAAGAATCAGCTGGAGGGATTGTTAAAACACAAATTTATGGTCCCTCATCTCAAGAGTTTCTGATTCAGTGTGTCTTGGATGAAGCCAGATAATTTCCATTTCCAATAATTTTGCAGGTAATGTTGTTGCTGTTGGTCTTGAGACCATAAATTGAGCATCACTGGTCTAGAGGAAGGTCCAAGGCTCACAGTATAAAGAATCTTTGCTATATTTGACATTCATTGTTTAGCACACTTGCTGCTGATCTCAAGGTTATAACTCAATGCCATACAGAATCACTTTAACACAAATCAAGTTTGATACAGGCCATGCTATTATGATTAGTTTTACATTATGTAATAAAGAGATTTTTTCCCATAATTTGCCAATGATAAATAAGTATCCCTATTTAGACTATGGGTAGAATTTTAATGCTTCTCTTTTAGCTGCATAAAAATCAAATTCTGAGTCTATTAGGAGTACGGCACATCTTTAACTGGCTCAGAGCAGCTGTCATGTAAACAAATGTATTTGGCACGTACTGAATTGAACGTGCCTTTGGCTAGGTATGTGTAAGTAAGTAATTCGTTTTGTGGAGTTCTTGACCCTCAAGAAACTCCAGACTATGAAAACGTACCTTTGTAGACAATAAGCACTAAGGACGAGGACCGTGCCCATCTTGTTCATGTTGTATCTTCAGCATTTAGCACAACTCTGACATAGTGTCACTGTTCACTGAAAGTATACTGTGTGAATATTGGAGAGTTGCAAGTTGCCTAAACCTTCGGCTCAAGATTACTCCAGATTTTACTTATTTTATAGGGGTCTTGAATAGGGGGAAAATGATAAAGAGGTAAGTTCCCAAGAACAGGGAATATAATCAGCTTTGTGGACGTGGTTCAGGGACAATCTCCTTTAACAGAGTATGAAGAGATATAATGGAGCTTCCTTCTACAGGAAGAGTCAATATTGTTGAATAAGAAGAAATAAGTGAAAAGTGTCATAATGCCTGGTTTGAAATTGGAGGCCTAAGAAGAAACCACTTCTTTTTAGGTAGAAGAGGGTGATACTCAGAGAAAAGAGGCAGGACTATGTTAAAAGGTTTGATCTGCAGTTTGAGTCAAAATAACAGGGATTTTGTTGATGGTGATAGTGACATAAAGACTCAAATAAATATGACTCTGCTAATTTTTAAGTCCTGATTCTTGTTGCACCTTTAGTGCCAAGCAACTGAGGGATGATTTCAGGAGAGAAATCTTGTAAATATTGTCTGAAGTGAGGAGAACTCAACTATTTTTTTTATTCTGCTCAGTACCTTATGTGCACATATGACATCTGGCTTATTAAAATCGAATAAAACACTTACATGAGGATCCTACAGTCAGGTACTTATATACCCCAATTGTTTTGCATGTTATGGCAATAAAAGATAAACCTATTTTAATCAGACAAGAAAAAAAATCCCTTTAACAGTTATTGTAGCATCAGCATTCTCTTTACTGTAGTTCACTGAGGTCTGTGTCCCAGCCTTAAAGACCTCAATCCCCCAATGATTTCCCATGCTGACAAGAGCGGAATTAGGGGTCTCAATAGGGGAAAGGAATTCCTCAAAAACTGATTCATGTGATTAACTGTACACCTTGGTAAATTCGCTGAAAATCATTTAATTATACACTTAAAATGGAGTGTTGGTTGTACGTAGATACAGTTGGAGCACTGTGTATGTACTCTATGGACTACTTTGACAGAGTAGATTTTTAAATGTAACAAGATAAGTGAACTTGAGTGGTAATATATTTTGGGAAATCAGCTCACTATAAATTGTGACTGTAAACATTATACTGTAAATGCTTTGTAGTTTTCCCCCAATAAAAAAGAAAAAAAAATTTATTTTTTAAAAAAGATATTGATTTGGCTTCTGTAATTTGTCCTAGCTTAAGTTGAACCGTACTTTATTTTTCCCACATTCTTCCACTTCCAGCTGCCACCATTTTCTGTAACATGTCCTATAGTCTTTGGCTCCTAAGCCATTCATCAAATTATTCATTTTAAGTTGAAAATTCTCTTCCTTTTTACCTTCATGCCTTCTTCCATGGATACCTGTATGACTTTTTCAATCCCCATCTGAAATGCTACTGGTCTCAGGTGGAAATTCATCCATTCATCTATGCATCTCTAAATAGCTACCCGCATTGTTATTTTGTGACAGACACTTTGTATGCCACTTGATTACAAAGGTAAAATAAAATACCCTGTTCTACAAAATATTACAGATTTTTAAGAGAATGTGCATGCAAATATAAAAGTGAAAAGCAGCACATTTGTTTTAGCATACAATAAAGTATTCTTATTTTAATGGACTTTGTACTAAACTGAATCAAGAGGACCCACTAACTGGTCTCCAGACTTTTCATTAACTTCAAGAATTCCTTGATATAGATATAGTATTTCAAAGATGTTTTCTCCAAATAGCAAGCATGTAGATACTATTAACACACTGTTCTAAATTACACAGGTAGTGTGGCAGGGGATATTTTTAGGGAGGCACTTAGTCAGGAAAACAAAATGCAAAGTGTACCTGAGGAATCTATAAATAACAGTACTCCTTTTAATCCATTCCGTTGCTATAAATATTTTTATATGCTTGTAATTAAAGAAAGAATATTTGAGAAAATTGAAAAATCTACTCTTTGTAGGAAGCCTACACAGATCTTTTCAATTAGAATATATTCAGTTAGAATACATTTCTCTTTCCATTATATTACCATGACAATTTGTTGTACTATAAAATTATCTTGGTCTCTGCTCTCTTAACTGTAAATTCCTAGAAGTTATTGGCTACCATTATTTCATGGAGACAGCTCTTGTCAAGGTTACCAACCATGCTTGTGTCATCTCTGTCCTCATCTCATTTGATCCTTCAGGAACAATTACTATAATAAGATAAATACTGCTTCTTTGGGTACTATTATTTCTTGATTTTACTAGAAACTTTTTCTCTTTTCTCTCCTTCACTGTCTGATACACTTCCGTTTTCAACTCAATGTTTAGTTTTAGTTGTGCAAAATTCTATTTTGGCTTTCTCTTCTTTCCCTCTCTTCCTCTGCCATCAGTTCCCATGGATTTTCATAAAATCTTAATGGCTGGTGACTCTCAAACTAATAATGCTTTCTGATCTCATTTGAATATGTAATATATATTTGGGTGTCTCCACTTTGGCATATAACAAAAACTCAGCATTTATATGGTCACAGACCTCCTTTTTCCTCAAATGTGGGCTCAAAATTTCATTCTGTACTGTCTCAACAAATGGGAGCATTATCTACTCAGGTTTTTGTGCGTAAATATAATATTCTTTCTTATTTCCCTCACTCTTTTCTATCCTTTCCATACTTCCTATGTCTAATTCATGACAAATTTGTGTCAACTCCATTACTAAAATTTAATTTTAGGTATATTTTCTTTGTTCTGTCTATATTGCTATCATCTAAACTTTATTATACCATTATTTCTCATTTGCATGAATCAATGACATCGTAACCAGTCTTGCCTTCTTTGTTATTATTCTCCAATTGAGTCTCTGCCTGATGGGAGAAGTTACTATCAATATAAATTTAATTTTTCTAGCTTCTTAAACTATAAATCCCTTCAGTGGCTTCTCAACACAACCGGAAAAAAATTTCAATTAATTATTATGGCCTACAAATTTCTGGAAAGTTTGTCCCCATCCTAGCATTTTTCTTTCCTTTTGGGCCAGTTCATCACTGCGCATCTATAAAGAGATTAATAGCTAACTTACTCCATAATTTTTTCAAGGCTGTCTGCATAGCAAGTAGCTATGGATAGTGAAGACGGAGATCTCTCTCTCCCTAGAGTGGATTTTCATGATATTCCAAGGTAATAAATATAAAGGCTCTTTCAAGAAAGTGAGGACAGACCAGTTTGCCAGTCGTCCCTATATAACGTTGAGACTTCTAGTATCAATGTCCCTGTTCTGTGATATATTCCACTCTGTGTACAACTAACATCTGATCCTCCTCACATTGCCCTGTGGAAATTGCGGCTTAGAGAACTGTCACTAAATGTTACTCTGGCTCCAATTATTTTACAAGAATAAAATTGACTCTTCTCTCCGACTGAGGTGTCTTATATCTTCTGACAGTACCTGTATGGTTGTGGCAGCCTAACCTGTTAGTTTGCAAGGAGGCTAACACCTCAGATGCTTGCACAGTTTCTGATTTCGCAGTTAACGCTCTTGTCATAATATCCACCTTTCAGTTTAACAAAAGCCCATTTTCTGTCTTCTGTTGATATTTCGGTTCATGGCTCTTCTTCCAACTGGAATGTTATTTCGCTTCCTCTGTGTAAAATATTTAATTCTATTTAGGTCTCAAGTTCATGTTAACATCTCAGATAGTCCTTGTCTGACAATCCTACCTAAAATAAGTTATTTTTTATTACCTCTATTTCAACTCATATTCATACACTATAATTTGCAGGCTTCCCTCCTCCTCCCGTTTTGTTCTTTTTGTATCAGCAACTAAAAAAGCAAATAAAAGCAGGAAATTATTTTGATTTCTTTAACACCATATCCTCTAACATAGTCATTGGGATTTGGTAAGCAACCCACTCCTGCATACAAATGCACAAATTATTGTAAATGCATAGTATAGGTTTACCAATTTTGTGTTGATTCCAATTGAATTCTAAGTACATAGCAACTATAAACCAAACAAAAATATCTAAGAAAGAAAAATTATAAAATACATCATCTGGTTGTATTTTATAGAATGTATAAATCTGTCAGTATATTTCTAAAATGTTAGCGATAAACTTGTTTTCCTTAGCTAGATATTGAATGACTCCTTTTTTATTAATTTCACTGGGATATTACAAAAGAAAATATATAGTGTCAAAAGTTAAGATCTGTTATGTGCTAATAGAATATCATATCTTATTTATGATCCATGTTTTTATTTTTTAATTAAAAATAGTTAAGTTAAGACAGCTTGGGAAAGAAGAAACAGTAATTATGCCACTATATTTGGAGAGGTTCTAAAAGCAATATGTGTGAGTGTGTGTAATTACTTAATAAATGGGTACTACCATAGATAAATATTTTGTTGATACAATTGATTTAACACTTAGACTGTTAACAATAAAATAGTTGACATTTATACTCTTTTATAAATATAAATATGGCAACTAAAGAGCTTATTTTCATTATATTCTTTTATATTTCAAAGTGTTAGACTACTACTATTATTATTGGCTTTATTCAAGAAAATGTAGGAAGTCAAGAAAAAAATTCCCAGTTGGATATTTACTCACCTCCCTGCCCTCGGAGTGAAAATAGCTACCTTCCAATGTCAATTATGGGCTCTGGTCTGCAGTAGAACCAAAAGTGGAAAGAAACATTTTCCTCATGTGGTTCACCTTGTAAAATAATCGTTCCCACCCCAGAATAACTTAATTTCTTATAAATTTAATAAATCTTACAGAAAATTTGGATATTAATCTAGAGAAAGTTTTCTTTTATATTTGCTGCTAATTATTTCTTATTAACAATCTAGTTACCTTAATTACTGAGGTAAATTAGCTTATTAATATATCTAGCATTTTAAGGCCTCTTAATTGCTTTGAGTAACATCTCTTTTTTTTGTTTAAAATTCCCTTTCTAATGAAAATGCATTTTAAATCTAAATGTACCTTTAAATAATCAGAAAATTAGAATATAAATTATAAAAAAGTTTGTCATATCATTGCAAATACAGATATATAGTGCACTGTTAATAATTATTCTTTTTACTAATAGATAACTCCTGTATTATTATTATAACAATTTCTTAGAAAGTTTAGAAGTATTCCTGATTTCTAAGAAAATTAAAACTATTTGAAAAAGTATTTTTTCTAGTACTTTTTTTCTAAGATTAAACTATCATAAAATGTGATTACTTACTTTTTCTTTCACATTTTCAGTATATAAGGATTAATATTTTATCTCATTTTTAAAAAGCTCTTATTTGATGCTATATCATTCTGGGCAAAAATTAATAAACATAACTTAATAAAATTTCTTGTATAAAGGTATCTAGTGGATAAATTTATTTATGTCAGGATTGTGACACTTTAATACCATGTTTTTCCTGTTAGAAGAGTATATTTACTTCTATGTATAGAACTTAGAAAAGTCACATATGAATAAATGGAATTAAGATATACTGATATTTTCTCCAACCAATTTATCACTATGTGAATATAATAACTTAATTTAGCTTTTTTACTTGATTACAGATTGATATCCAAATGTTCTCTGAGATTTATTAAAGTAAGAAGAAATTAAATTATTTTAGTGTAGGAAATAATTATTTTACAAGTGAACAATATGAGGAAAGAGTTTCTTTCCACTTTGGCATATATTTAAACTATTAGTCATAGTTAATGTTTACATAGGGCTTGCTATGAATCAGACACTATAAATATATTCTTAGTTATATTTAACTAAACCTCTGTATGTAGGTGCTATTATTATCTCTGTTGAACACATAAGGAAACTAAGATTTACAAAGAGTTTGCATAAAGCATCCATGGGCACAGAGGTACATGTATCTGGGCTTGATTATCACTGGAGACCTAACTATGGACACACTGCCAAACAGAGAAGGAAGAGCCTAGCAATATCTAGGCATCACAACACAGTGCACTAAATGAATTTTCTAGCTAAATATCCACTCCTGTGGTATTAGAAATATAGAAAATATCCAACCTTACTGTTAAATGTAAATTAAAAATGACCTTTTGGCAGCTGATCACATCATTACCCCAGAGTCTTCCTTTCCTAGTTTCTGTACAGCTATTAAGCATGTTCATGTTTAAACCTAAGTTAGTTCTCAAACTAGCCCAAATGCACCTAAGGCCAAGACTTAAAAAGAAATAAAATCTCAATTAGGGAACCAATTGTTTATTAATTTCTCCTTCAAGTTTCTCCAAAAATATAATTCCCTGGTTTCTACCACTAGGCTTCTGCATTATTTCTTATATTAAAGACTCATATCCTTGATCCCATAAGATATTCCCAAGATAGATCTTTATTATGTGTGCTTGAGTATGTAAAATTAAGCTTTGGTGTCCACTCTAAAGTATAATTAGTGATCTGTTTATTCAGTATCTGGGTACTCCCTAGGATCTCCAATCCTCCCCAAAGCCTTTCAGAGATTGAAGAGGAGGTAACAATTCTAAACTCACTCTATGAAGCCATAGTTACCCTGATACCAAAACCAAAAAAGAAAAAAAAAACCACACAAGAAAACTATAGATGAATATCCCTGATATTGATACAAAAATCCTTAACAAAATACTAGCAAACCAAATTCAGTAGCACATTAAAACATTCATATATCATGATCAAGTGGTTCTTATCCTTGGGAGGCAAGGATGTTTCAATATATGAAAATGAATTAATGTGATACGTGAAGGTTAAAAATCACATGATCATCTTAGTAAACACAGAAAATTCCCTGATATAGACCCTTGCATACGGCCAAATGATTTTCAATAAAGTTCTCAAGGATACACAATGGGGAAAGGACAAATGGTGTTGGTGAAAGTGGGTATCCACAGACAAAAGAATGAAGACATTTCATAAATATGTGATAGTCAATGAATCAAGAAGATAGATCACTTCAAAATACCTATGTACATAATAAAAGCATTTAAAGTGCATTAAATAAAATTTACAGAACTTAAAAAAGAAATAGGTAAGTCTACGATTATAGTTGGAGATTTTAATGAAAATTCATTCAGAGAATAGAAACAGAGAGAACTTTTCTGAACCCATGACTGAAATAATGGTGTATCTTCTTTTAGTTTTATGTACTTTAGGTAACTTGGGCAACATCAAGGTTTCAACTATGAATAAATGATGATAGAAAAAAATATATATAATGACTTTTGTCCTGCACTAAAGAACACAATTGATAATTGTATCTGTATATCCACAGCTGAATATTCCTCATTCTCTTTAAAATCTAAATACCAATAAACTATAATAAATTCCAGATGGTTTAAAGTATTTATATAAATAAAGTTGTGGAAGTTTCAAAGGAATTATGAAGGAATGTGGCTATATAATTGATTTGTTAAAAGCCTCCTTTAACAATAGTATCGACTCCATCAAATTGTTTTGAAGATTAAATGAGACACATGTAAATAACTTAGGAAGTGGTCTGGAACACTACAGGTACTCATTAAAATGTACACTTTTTGTCCTCTTCTTGCCCTTCACATCTCTCTCTCTCTCTCTCTCTCTCTCTCTGATTTTTGTGTATGGCCAAAAATACTGACTTCTCAATTCTGTTTGTATATGTTCTTCCCACAATAGTATTAGGAATGACCACAGCAATGCGTTTTTCACCATGAACTTTGATCTGAAGAAAGGCTAATTTTTCCCTAATATTCTTCAAGTTGTTATTTTCCAGAAATGATAAGAAGTCCCTAAAGCTCTCTACAAAATCCTATTTCCTATTACACCCTAAATCCTGGGCAGGGAGATTTCAAAATGAACAATGACAAATATGAATAGTCTATAATGGATTTAAATTTATGATTCCAACTCTGTGCAAAATATGTTAACAAATTCTAACATGATTAGAGCTTTTAGAAGTAACCAGTATGGCCAAGAAAGTGAAAGATAATTGTTCCTCTTGAAGTTACTGGAAATCAGCATTGAGTTATCAGGCTGGGGATTGAACACAAAGAGGGGACCAAAATGTTAGCACCCTAATAATACCCTGAAATAAAAATAAAACAAAAAGAATTGTCATAGGAACAGTGAAAATCATTATCAGTGGCTGTCAAGTCAGGGAACAATGCAGATCAGAGTGAAAAAGTGCTTGGGATAGCATTTGGATTTAGGCTGATGGAAAAAGAGGACGAATTCGGAGTAACTTCTGGCCCATATGAAACTGCCTTGGATCTCTCATTCATACATACATGGGCAGGGGAAGTTATTTTCATCTTGAACAGGTTTTCTATTTAACACAGGTATGCCCAGCTGAAAGCCTTGATCCCTTGCAAGTTTAACGTCTCAACCGGAATGAAAGAGAGAGATGAAGGAGGAGGAAAAGTAGGAGAGTGGACAGCTGCAGCAGCAGGAGAATATTGGGTGAATAAGTTTCCTTGCCAGACAAAACCTTTTTTTTTCCAGAAACAAAATAGTAGACTAATTCACAAACCTGAGTTGTATAGATTATTGGCCCTCAGTAGAACTGATAGACCATTAAAGACTGTAATAGGTGTTACTAATCACATTTAGCCAATTACAAATAAAAACATTTAATGTAAACTATGAACATAATAATAGTTCCTTATAAGTCAATAACTCCCTGTGTGTATAAAATATATGTACATAACAATATTTATATATTTTGATACTTCTTTATGGCCAAATTCCAATTATGGATATGTTGCTTTCATTGATATTGTTCACTATTTCATTAATATAGTACACATCGATGTCATTGATAATGATGGCAAAACTGATGATGTGATGTATGTAGAATAGTTTTAAAAAAGGAAGGAATCTTTATCTTAGACATAGCTCAGTAGACCTGACTTTTTATTATTACCAACAATCACACATTCAAATGGAAAAATTTTAGGTTATTTTTTTTCCCACTTTTTATCCTCTGAGGCATTCCGATACTTGAATTACCAGAATGTGATTTATGCATCTATTCACAAGTACATTATTAAATTTTACAAAAACTGCATCCAAAATTTACCTTTAAAAAAGTATGTAAAAGTCCTTTAGGCATATTCTGTGCTTTGGAAAAGGAGAAGCATTTCAAATAAAATGAATGTTCTCTTGACAATCACACAGTGTGAGAGTGTCTTGCTTCTTAGTGATACAATATCTTATTTTTGAAGTCTAACTAAAAAACTTCTTAGGGCAGCAAGAGCTAAGAAAAGTAAGGCAGCTTATAGTTATGTCTGCTTAACTGAAACTCTAAAGAATGGAAATAATAGCACTGTGTGATTATTAGAACCATATTAATAACATATTGCTTGAAACAAGGCTGAGTATATCTAATACGAAATATATTCACAATCTTAAATTTCTTCAAGTCAAAGTAAAGAATAATTTATTTTTATAAAGCAAATATCTTGACATCATTAGTATTAACTTGCCCTAAATTCATGTAATAAGGACAAAACATTTTCCCTACATGTGTTCTTAATTCTGTTATCTTTTGTATATCTCACATATATTACTAATATTTGTGCCTCTACTCAAATTTTCATTTCATCAAAGTGGCATTATGAGTATGATCTAATGTATTTAATTTTGTTAATTGAAAAATTTTAAATTTACCTGCTTTCTGGTGAGATGACACTTGGTATTTTTAAAGACATAACTAGCATACATTATTATAGACAATAAAATCTAACAGAATGTATGTACATGTGAACTAAATCTCCAAAATTATTTCAATATTAATACAGGACTAATTATGAAAACTTATTATGATAATACTAAGCTGTGCATTTATATGTGTGTCAGCCCCTTACCCGAGGACACATGCTTCTATCTAGAAAAATAAAACTAAGATTTTATGATTTGTGTGAATAATCTGAGCCTTCAATAGATGTTTTTAGGTTCTTGTACCACCAAGATTCCTACTAAGTAGTTGTAATTTTCTCTTCGTATTGAAGATAACTGAAATATCAGCTATCTTCTCTACCCAATCTCCATATAGGAGTGCAGGTAGAGATGATTAATTCTCAAGGCAACATGCTCTGAATATTTTAGAAAGAGTAGTGAGACCTATCTTCAGCCCCAGAATAAGGATTCTACCAATATTCCTATTAAGCAATACTAGCAGTTGCTCTTGACAATTCAAGTCCTTTGTCTCTCTTGGCTGGTGGCAGCAGCCACTAAGTTAGCTTGGATATACTGTTTACATCAGCAATGATTCTTATAAGAAGGCATTCTTATCTAAAGCAGCAGTAACTCCTGGAGCTAAACCTATAATTTCCAATATCCCTTCCTGAAAAGTCCCTAGATTACTTGTAGCTAGAGATTGCAGGGCAAATTTCTTAGCAAGTCATTGTCATGAAGAGATAGAACAGACTAATAATGGGTAAGGAGATTAAATCAGTAATACAAATTATCCTATAAAAAAAAAAACAGCCTAGGACCTGATGGGCTTCACTGCTGAATTCTACTGCTAGTACTATTTCTAGTACTAGCAAACTTAATTCAACAACATATTAAGAGGACCATTTCAACGTGATCAAGGGGAATTTCTCATAAGGATGCAAGGATATATCAACATATGCAAATCAGTAAATGTGATACTCCATATTAACAGAATGGAAAACAATAACCAAATGATCATGTCAATAAATGCAGAAAATACACCTGACAAAATTCAACATCTCTTCATAATAAAAACTCTCAACTAGGTACAATAGGAGTGTACACAATAATGGTCACGCATGATAAGCCCACAGCAAACATTAAACTCAGAAAAAGTAAATTTGTCTCTGTTTTCAGATGGCGTGTTCTTATATGTAGAAAACCACAAAGAATTCATCAAAAACTGTGAGCCTAATAAATGAAATCAGGATAGTTGCCGAATACAAGATCAACATACAAAAATCAGCAGCATTTCTATACACCAACAACAAACTATCTGGAAAATATCAGATAGTTTGGAAAATATCAACAAACTATCCAGAAAACACTCCCATTTACAATAGCTACAAAAAAAATGCTTAGAATAAATTTAACTAAGGAATTGGAAGACCTGTATGCTAAAAAAATTATAAAACATTGATGAAAGTAATTAAAGATGGCACAAAAAAATGAGAAAATAACTGGTATTCATGGATAGAAGAATTAATATTGTTAAAAAGTCAATATTACCCAAAGCGATCTAAAAATTCAATGCAATGCCTACCAAAATTTCCATGATATTTTTCAAAGAAATAGAAAATAAAAATTTTAATATTTGTATGAAACAACAAAAGATCCCAAATAGCCAAAGCAATTTTGAGCAAAAACACAAAGCTGGAGGCATCACACTATCACAACCTGATCTCAAAAGTTACTACAAAGCAATAGTAATCAATGTAGCATGATATTGGCATAAAACAGACACATAGACCAATGGAACACTAAAAAGAGTTCAGAAATAAACTCACATATTTATAGCCAATTGATTTTTGACAAAGATACCAGAAACACACAATGGGGAAAGCACAGACTCTTAAATAAATAATTCTTGGAATCCTAAATATCCATAATGCAGAAGAATAAAATTAGAACCTTATCTGACACAATATATGAAAACCAACTCAAAATGGATTAAAGAGTTAAACGTAAGAACTGAAACTATAAAACTACTAGAGGAAAACACAGGGGAAAAGCTTCATGACATTGGCTTGGGGAAGTATTTTTGGATAGGAAATCAAAGCAAAGGAGCAAAAGCAGAAACAGGCAATTGGGATTAGATCAAACTAAGAAGCTTCTTTACAACAAAGGAAACATCAGTAGATTGATGAGACAATCCATACAGTGGGAGAAACTATTTCCAAACTGTAAATCTGATAAGGGGTTAATATCCAAAATATATAAGAAATTTGCATAACTCAATAGCAAGAAAAAAAAATAACCCAATTAAAAAATGAGCCAAGGACTGGAAGAGACATTTTGCAAAAGAAGATATACAATTGGTAAGCAGGTATATGAAAAAATTCTCAACATCATTAACCATCAGGGAAAGGCAAATTAAAAACACAATGCAATATCACTTCACACCTGTTCTAACAGCTATTATCAAAAAGAGAAAGACAATTGTTGGCAAAGATGTGGAGAAAAGGGACTGCTGGTACACTCTTGGTTAGAATGTAAATTAGTCCAGCCATTATGGAAAAACATATGGAGGTTCAAAAAAAAAATTAAAAAGAGAACTACTATATGATCCACCAATCCAAGTACTGGGTACTTGGATCTAAAAGAAATGAAATCGGTATGTCAAAGGGATATCTGCCCTCCCATGTTTTTTGCAGCATTATTTACAGCAGCAAACATAAGGAATCAATCTGGATACCTGTGAGTGGATGAATGGATAAAGAACATATGGTATATATACACAATTGAATACTATTCAGCCTTACAAAAAAATGAAAATCCTATCATTTGTGACAAATGAATGAATCTGAACATTATGTTAAGTGAAGTGAAATCCAAGCACAGAAAGACAAACACAAAGCCATCTCACTTACATGTGGAATCTAGAAAAGGAGAGATCATAGAAGCAGAGAGTAGAATGGTGGTTACCAGAGGCTAGGATGGGGAAGAACAGACAAAACTGGGGAGATGTTTGTCAAAAGGTACAAAGTTTCAGTTAGACAGGAGGAATAATTTCAAGGGATCTACTGTATAAGACAATGACAACAGTTAATAACAGTATTGTTATTGTATACTTGAAAATCACTAAGAGTTGATTTTAAGTGTTCTCACCATGCACACAAAAAGATAAATATGTGAGGTAATGCCTATGTTAAGGAGCCTATTTAGCCATTACACAATGTATACATTTTCAAAAATCATTTTGTATATCATAAATATATACATTTCTATTTGTAAATAAATAAATTTAAAAATAAAGTGGGAGTACACAGAAAAGTAAAAAACAAGCCCAAAAAACAATCCCATAAACAGTGATCACCTATAATTTTAAAATTGTGTTTATTATCTTCATTTGTCAACTACTAATAGGTAAATTCAAATTCTTTTTTTAAATTATTTTATTTCAAAATTTACGGGGGTAAAAAAGTTTTTGTTACATGGATACACTCTATAATGCTGAAGTCAGGGCTTTCAGTGTGCACACCACCAGGACAGTGTTCATTGTACTCAAGGGTAAGTTTTTATTTCTCACCTCTCTCCCACCATCCCCCTTCTTAGTTTCTAATGTCCTTTACATTTTTTGTATTCATGTGCACCCATCATTTAGTTTCCACTTAATAGTGAGAACATGTGATGGTGTTTGTTTACCCATTACTGAAACATTCCACTTAGGAAAATGGTCTCTAATCCCATCCAAGTTGCTATGAAGGACATAATTTCATTCCTTTTTTTTGGCTGAGTAATAATCCATGATATACGTATAACACATTTTCTTTATCCACTCATTAGTTGATGGGCACTTAGGTTGATTTCACATCTTTGCAATTGTGAGTTGTGCTGCAATATTTAAGTGCAAGTGACTTTTGGGTAAAATAATTTATTTTCTTTCAGACACCCAGTAGTAGGATTGCTGGATTGAATGGTAGGTTCACTTTGGCTCTTTGAGGAATCGCCGTACTGTTTTATACAGAGGTTGTTCTAATTTGCAGTCCCACCAACAGTGTATAAGCATACATTTTTCTCTGCATCCATGCCATCATCTGCTGTTTTTGACTTTTTAATAATGGCCATTCTGACAGGGGTAAGGTTGGGTCTCATTGTGGTTTTAATTTGCATTTCCCTGATGATGAGTGATATTGAACATTTTTTCATACATCTGTTGGCTATTTGTTTATCTTCTCTTTTTGTGACAGTTTTTAACTGTGCCTTTATTCACCTTATTTCATTAAAATGTACTTGTTTTAAAGAGTCTATAAATAAAGTGACCAGCTACTAACGTGGAATACAGGTCACACACACACACACACACACACACACACACACACACCCCTAGCATGGTTATTTGTTTTTTTCAATAAAAAGTATTTCTTATAGGAGTCCTACTTGTCTAAATGCAAATAAAATCTCAGGTTGAAGATATTTTTGAATTGTAGGACAAAGAATAATGTTTAGACATAAACATCTGTCATTGAATCTGAGCATACTTTATGTGTATACAGGGAGGGTTTCCTAGAGCATTTGGCTCTGAGGAAGCTGTCTTTGAGGAAAAGGAATGAATTATTTTTTTGGATATTTTCTAGCAGATATAATTAAGGACAAACACAGGTTAAAGGTTAAAGAATGACTTCATTTGCATCTCTTTCGTTTCTTTGGAACGGCGATTTTTGGTCAATTGATTTTCACAGCTCTTTGAGTCATATTGACCTTCTAAATGTCACCAGTAATTGTTTGTACTTGAATGGTCTATGTTGCCACCTGAAGCATAGTTTATTTTATAGTGTTAATTGTAATTTCTATCTGAGGTATAAAAATTCCAATCTTACTATGTCTGTCTTTCCTTGAACTATTAACACATTTATAAATTTTCTGGGTCAAGTCAGCTTTCTTGGTCATGATTGCTTGAAATCAAATGGAGCACAGCAAATCTAAAGGTATATGGTTGAAATTCACAATGTAGAAAAGCTTTTACATGAAAATGAGTTAAAAAGATTTAAAATGTTTCGCACTAGCTAATGTTATGCTTAAAGTATGATGATTCTCCTCAATTCGTGACAAGTGATGGCAGCATTTCACCTCTTTTGAAACTGTGACAGAGGCCAGGAATGGTGGTTCATGCCTATAATCCCAGCACTCTGGGAGGCTGAGGTGGAAGGATCCCCTGAGCTCAGGAGTTCGAGACCAGCCTGAGCAAGAGCAAGACCATTTCTACTAAAAATAGAAAAAATTAGCCAGGCGTGGTAATGTGCGTCTGTAGTCCCAGCTACTTGAGAGGCTGAGGCAGGAGGATCGCTTGAGCCCAGGAGTTTGGGATTGTAGTGAGCTATGATGATGCCAGTGCACCCTACCTGGGGCAACAGCATGAGACTCTGTCTCAAAAAAAAAAAAATTAATAAAAAGGAAAGTGTGACATACTATTTAAAAAAATTGAAAATGGACCTTGAGAGCTTGTTAGGAGGTTCTAGCAAGGGAGCAACAAGTCCTTCTCGACTTAAATCTTCAGGTTGCAATTACCTGTTGGTCAGTATTAGTTTGTTCTTCCTTGATTTGGGCAGAATTTTCACTTCTTTACAAAATCACAGAGCTTGTATCTTTCTTGACTTCAATTTTCTTTTCTCATCCACACCAGTAGCACAAAAATTTGACACCCAATATGTATTTTTACAACTATTACTTCCTCTGTCTCTGTTAGTCTTGGCTTAGTTTTACAGGTACAAAACACCTCTGCTATGTTTTACAGCAGTAATATTGCAGTCTTCTAGCCTCTAGTTATTTTTCTGTTCAATACATTCTCCACTCTACAGCTGGAGTAATCTTTGTAAAATGCTAATCTGCTTATACACTTCATGAGTAAAAACTCTTCAGTGGCTTTCCATTGCAACCACTATACATTGCAATTTTCTTAACGTGGCTGAAATGCTATGTATGACTACTTGCATCACACTCAACCTCACATCCTACATGCCAGCACATGTGTTATATGCTTACTTGCCCTAGCTCTTTATTTGTTATTTTCTCTGTCTGAAACATCCACTTCACTGTATTATCCAACATTCCCACTCCACTCCCAGCTGACTTTACCTGGCTAATTCCTAACCATCCTTTTAGACTTAGTGCAGACGTCATTTCCTCTGGAGTGCCTTTCTTGAAGTCCTTCAGAATAAAAACTCCTGCTATGCACACCTACTATCTAATTAACTTGTGGGTCAATTATTGATCTCAAAACATTGCAGATTAGCAGATGCTGTAGCAGATGCTGGATAATTATTTAATGAATGAATGAATGAAACTTTGAATATACTGTTATTATTTCAGTTGAGCAGTTTAATGTTAATCCCTGTGAAACTTGGCATATTGGTTAAAGTATGTGCACATTTCCCAGCTCAGGCCAACTTTCTTTGATTAAAACCATAACTTAAAGAAGCAACTTGCTGACACTTTGTCAGCATTCAATCAACTTCTCCCAGTGATTATCTAATTTTCTTCTTAAATAAATTTTCTCCTTCAACACTCCCTCAGGTAATAAATTATATAAACAGATGAATCTTGAACTGAATTCTGTAGGTCACTCAGGCCCTTTTAGTATGGAAAACCAATTTCAGAGTTTAAAAATTCACATTCTTACTTTAGTAGTATTTATATGTCTGTACTTACGATTGAAATAACCCCTGCAATCTAATTTTGTCATTGGAAGATAAAACATTTGTCATAATGTTATCTATAAATAATTTACTTGATATAATAGATAACTAGTGGTTGGTTTGGGTATATTCCTCATTGCAAATATATATGTTCTGGATAGACAAGCCATCAAACAACTTCACGAGCACAGAAATAAATTATTAGCATAGTATGTTCTAATTCTCATACCTGAGGTTTTTAAGAGCTCTGGAGTGAATTTATCTGGGAGGCAGTAGAGTAAGTGCTGATTAATGATTTATTCTCTGTGGGAAATGATAGAGTTTATTATAATTACCCAGCAAATAAATCTTAGATATTAATAAAAAATCCCTACATGTCATATGAAACTCTGAGTATGATATGTATGTCTATTAGTAGGGACCTAATAGTGGATTGCACCTGAGTAGCTTTTTCCAATTTAAATTTTTTATTTTATTTTTCACTGTTTATTTCATGATGATAGCTGTTTCCTCCAGTAAATAAAATAATGCTGAAATGGCATGGTAATAGTTTTACTAGTGTTGAGAAGAGAAACAGAGTCAAAAGTTACTTTTGATATATTCTATTACATATATAATGTATATCTATCAGTGGGAGTAAAGCAATCTCTTAAATAGTGATTTAGCCTTAGAACATCCATCTAAGTAAATTGAGGCACATTCTACTAAATTTAATAGATTCTTAGTGACAAGTGGATGGTGAAGATGATGGTTGTGATTTGAATGTTTCCCTCAAAAATTCATATACTGAAGTCCTAACACCGAGTACCTCAGAAAAAGACCTCATTTAGAAATGGAGTCATCGCATCTGTAATTAGTTAAGATAAGGTCATAGTGGAGTAGGGTGGCTCCCTAAATCAATATGACTGGTGTCATAGAAAGAGCACCATGTGAAGAAAAGACACACACAGAGAGAAGACAATACAGGGGAGAATACTATCTACATGCCGGGAACAACAAAGATTGACAGCACACTACTAGAAGCCAGGAGAGTGCAATGGAACAGATTTTGCCTTACAGACCTGCCAACGCTTTGATCTCAGACTTGTAATCTCCAGAGCTATCAGACAATGGATTAATGGATTTCTGTTTCAAGCCAACCAATTTGTGCTACTTTGTTACAGCAGCTAGAGAAAGCTAATACACTGATTACATACTGAAACTGTTTACTGTATGTGTGCGTGTGTATTTACTACATATATTATATAAAATACATAATATTTGTATATTAAATACTGAAACTGTTTATAGATAGTAAAAATAAAGGGCTGATGAAGACGTTATCTAAGCTTTACATAGTTTAGTCAAGAGGCATTAACACAAGGATAGTCAGGATATGGTTAGCTAGAACAACATACACCCAATGGTGTGAGGTGCACATCAATCTTCTGTGAGTATTAATCATAATGGTCATAGGAAAAATGTCAGATGAAATAAAAACCAAAATGCATCTTTGAAAGTGCCTGGAGATTTTAAAGATGGGCTTATGCTAATGCTTTGCGTGACTTCACCAACCTAATTTCTCTCCTTATACCTGCTTTCAAAACTCCCTATCCTAATTATCCTCTTCTACTTCTATTTTCCCCTTTTTTTCCAACCACTCATTACCTTTTAACATATTATACAACCTTCCTTACTCCAAAATATGAGCACCTTAGGGTGGGGTTTTTGATCTATGTGCTCACGGCTACATGTGCCAGGATCATGGTAGGTGCTCCTAAATATATCTTGAATAGATTTAAAATGGAGTGAGGATTTCATAATGAGAAGAAAAAAATGACTTAGAAAATTATTAAATAAACTTGAGCAGTTAAACATGTGTTTTTTGTTTATTTGATTTTTAAACACTGCTAAGCTTCTTATGAAATGAGAAGGCTGGTTTTCCTTTTAAAATGGATATCTGGCAACTTTATAATTTTTAATATTTATCAGTATAACTTTGTTTCTGGAATGTGCTTCAGGTGCATAAAAGTAGATTACAAATTGTATTTAAATTTTTTGCTGAAAATTATTATAAATTTATCAGAAAACCATCAGAATTCTATGCATAATTAATTTTTATTTATCAGCATTTACCCATTTCTATGAAAGGATCCAAGTATTTAAACATCTTTTTTCTCTTTAAACAACTATTAAATTTAAATTATAATAAAAAACTAAATCAAAATTGTAAGCCAAAATGCAATCAAAATCAATGTCATGGTATATGGAAGTATGTGTGTTTCATTAACATTTTTAAAAAGTTGCAAACATTGTAGAGACTCTTCCCTCCTTTACTTCTTCCCTTTCCATTACTTAGAATTAGAATTCAGGACTACACTTCCTGAATAAATGAAATGTCAGTAATGAAAATAGACATTAGACCTGAAACTAGTACATATTTATAACCACATCTATTTCAAATATCTTTGCCCAATACCATTTTCATCTATTTGGTTAATATTTTGTAATATTTTATAGTTTGGAAGTTCAGAAAAAATCAATATTCTGAATTTTTCCCTATTAATAATATGGCAAGTTTATGGGGATATAGAATAATATCTTGTTTTCTTTTAATTGATGATCACAAAGACTTTGTGAAGCAAAAGTGACCCCAGAGAAATTACGTGACTTACATAAATTTCCAAACCTAGAAGGCCAGAGGGTGAGATTGAAGTGAGATTCTCTGATTCCAGCTCTAGCCTCGTCTACACCCCATTTCATCTTCATACACAGAAGTGTCCCGGTGGCAGGATCAGAAGGCATGATGAAGGAAGGTATATCTAGGGGTCCCATCATGGCATGACAATATGGATAAGTCAGTTTTGAATAGCTTTTAAGGCTGCATATAGCAGTAAAAACATAATTATTCTCAAGTCACAGTGGGGAGATTTTAATAAAAATGCAAACAAATTAAAAATAGATTCAAGGAAAAGACAGCACATCCCAGCTGTGTACCACAATTTACTGCTTTTCAGATCAAGTTGTTGTGTCCTTTATTATTATTTGGTAAAACTGCTGTCAACATGGATATATATTAAAGTGATGCAAATGTTCTCATACACTGCAGTACAGGTACACTACTGAAGAGTTTCACAGAGATGTTTCTAGCTAGCAGGATCTGATTGCTGAGATGATCAGAGCTGTTCAAGGATATCTGTGAAAGTATTAGGGGTGTTTATTTTAAGGTATCACTGCCTCATTGAGTCTTTGTAAATTTTATCCATCCAAAGTTAATTTTTAATCTCTTCCCACCCCAAATCACCGCAGTACATTGAAAAAATATCTCTGTTACAACTTGTGGGCTTTTAGGGGGTTCAGCTTTGTCCCTTCCCCCACTCCTACCTCATTCTATTCCAAAATAGGTAGGATGTAATTCTCTGAATTACGCAAATACTGTGGTTGGCCTTTCAGATGGTCCCTTGGAAGACATTTTTCCCTAGAAATTGGAAGGTTTTGGTCTACCCCCAGCTTCTCTGCTTCTCTCTCTCTCTCTCTCTCTCTCTCTCTCTCTCTCTCTCTCTCTCTTTCCCTCTCTCTCTCTCCTCCTTGTTGTCCTATCTCTCTGTCTCCTTAGATCTTTCCTTCCACGAGACCTAATAAGTACAAAGACTGTGGCTGGTGCTACATCCTTCTACCCTAACAGTCCAGGGATTGAAGACGAGCACTGTGTAAGGCAAGAGGCAATGCTTCCTGGCTCTCTCTCTCTCTCTCTCTCTCTCTCTCTTGTTTTCCTATTGTTCTTGTTGTTGTGCTTGCATTTGCTTTCTATATGGCATATTTTTCCTCTGCAGATTTCCTTTTTACCATCACTGTATTGAAATCAAAGGTGCTAAAGTCCAGTCGCACGTTTTTTTGTTTTTTAAGTAAGCAAAAGGAACCATCTTGGCCTGCTTTGTTTCATGGCCCTAATCTGACTACTGTCCTCACAGAGGGATGTTCTCTGTATGCTAATCACCAGAAGTCTATCTTGAGATTTTACTTGAAAAAGCTCACATGAAAACTGTTTGTGTTTTCTTGACCTTGTCTTCTATATATGTGTGTATGTATGTGTGTGTACATGTATACACATACATTATATGTATGTGTGTGTGTATATACGTAGCCTATAAAGGATAAGATTAAAAGATTTATTTAATTGAAATCTGTGTTTCAGGCTTTATGTTTTTCACACTCCAAACATTTCATTTATGCATTATGTTATGATTATTTGTTCACATGTTTACCTTTCACCGAAACTAAACTCCTAAGAGAAGTGAACCACACATATGTTATTTACATTCTTCTCCCAGAAACCAATGTATCTGGCTAGTAGTTGATTATCACTGAATGAAAGTTCTAAAACCTGACATAACTCCCGAATGAACAAATAAATGGATATGACAGGGACCTGACTAGTCGAATATCAGCACTCATGCTGTTTTCTGCAGGTTCTGAGGAAGCTTAGAGAGCTGCTACAAAATCATTGCGATGGTGTACACGTGCTACACTTTGGAGATTACTGCTAAATAAAGATCAAGTTAGTGTTTGTATTTCCCCAGAGAAAACAGAAAATTGAATCTCAAAGACAAGTTATTGCCTTGGAGGGAGAAGACGGTTTTAATCAGCAAAGAGGAGAAAAAGAGTAAGAAATGGAATCTTTTACCCTATTTCCAAGCTAAGTCATTTTACCCCTTTAGACACATTCTTCATACTCTTAACAAAGGGAAAAGGGAAAAAGTAATTCCCAGCATCACTTCTGACTCCCCTGACTGTCTCTGTATCAAAGACACTGGACTGTAGATTTTCACTGCTAAGGAAACGTATTAACCCCATCCTCTCCAAATATAGCATTAGGCTGAGAAAATGTCCTTCCTCATTTTGGTCCTTATGGCTGTATTCAGAAGAGCCCTGCAATGACAGTGTTTAGACTGCCAAAATCATCAGAATGAGGTAAGCCTTCAGGAAGTGGCTGCAGAGCTGATTTTTAAAGGGATCACTGCCTATGAGTTTGGAAGTGCATCATCTTGTCAGGAAACGTCTGATGCACATTTTGAGTCATGAAATTTTGATGTCACAGTTGCCATTGTGGATTGCATATTTAAAAAACGGTTAAGAATCATTTCTAACCATTCACCATTTTCTTCATATTTAGGTGTGTGAAAGCATTCTAAGTGGTATTGATGTGTTTAATTCTAAAGTATCATAAAATCATGTAATCCATTTTAAATACTAAAATCACAATGACAACCTTACATATTTCATTTTAAATTATCATGCCAAAAGATGATGATTTAAATGTGAACTCATGAGTACTTAGTATTTAAAAATGTTTACAAAATGCTTTAGAATTACACAATTATTTGATATTAGTTTATACAGTAATCCTTAAAATCAACTGGTAGTTGCTATATAGAATATTTTTCTGTTCTGATATAAAAGGCAATCTCAATAAATTAAGCCTATCGTTCAAACCCCAAGGAAACAAGTCCCTGGAAGAATGAAACTTAATCACAATTTTACTTTGTTGCAAGTGTCTCACTCTCAGGACTGGATTCTGCAGGGACATGATTCCTCTTCTCAAGTCCCTAAATATCACCTCTCCCCCTGTATTGTTCATATTTGTGGGAGAGGGGTTTCCTTTATTATTGGCCTTTGGAAACCTGCAAGTGTTAATATTCACTATTTCATTGTTGCTTAGATCTGAGAGAGTTTTCTACATTCATAAACTCCTCTCATTTATTTTTCTTTTGCTGACATCTTGAGCAAGACAGAGTAGAGAGACAGAAAGCAGTCAACCTGGTGAACATTTAACAAGTGGCATTAAAAATCTATTACTTGAATGGTTAACTCATACAAAAACATACTTTAAATAAAATTGTGTTTTTAATAAATAATAAAAATGGCAAATCATTAAGTCATATGGCTTGGGATGTATGATGTAATAAACTTACTATGGATTTCTTCTTCCTACTTTTATATATCAGGAAAGCACTTCACATGCAATAATTATATTGAAATGTTTGAAAATGAAGCAAATTTCTTTATCATACAGAACCTGAACTTCTGGTAGGAAGATACTTTTTACAAAGACAAGCTGTATATATTATTTATGGATTATTTTTTCAGCTAACTTTAATAAATCATAACAGATGCTGCATTTCCTCTTTTTTTTTTTTTTTTTTTGAGACAGAGTCTCACTCTATTGCCCGGGCTAGAGTGAGCGCCATGGCGTTAGCTTAGCTCACAGCAACCTCAAACTCCTGGGCTCAAGCAATCCTTCTGCCTCAGTCTCCAGAGTAGCTGGGACTACAGGTATGTGCCACCATGCCCGGCTAATTTTTTCTATATATATTTAGTTGGCCAATTAATTTCTTTCTATTATTAGTAGAGACGGGGTCTCGCTCTTGCTCAGGCTGGTTTCGAACTCCTGACCTGGAGCAATCTGCCCGCCTCGG
>CAUYRT010024866.1:0-12912 GCA_963574885.1 Lepilemur ruficaudatus
ATCTTCTTTAGCTGAGACACGAAGTACCAAAAGCGGGACTTGGCGACAACGTGGTTAGGTGCAAAGATGCGCATGCGGTAGAGGGGTGGCGTGTGGCACTTAGGGGTGGGCAAGCAGCGCCCCACCACCTTGTACTCTCTCGTGGAGCTCATTTCCCCAGCCCTCGGTGCCACGCTGTTGCTGGAGAGCAGCGGGAGGCAGCGCGGGCACCAGCTGTCCCTGTCTCCCCTCTGCCAGCGAGACTCCCCAGACCGGAGGGTAGCAGCTGCCTTTCTGACCCAATTTGTCTCAAAACCCATGAGTTTCTGGGGGCATAAACTGAGACTGCTTCCTCTTGAGCTGGAAGATTACAGTTGAGAAGACTATATTTTAATTTTTCCTTCCCTGCAGGTAGTCTAGGATTGTCCTCAAAACTGACATTACTTGAATTGCCAGGTTTAAAGGGACAGGGCTACCCCAGTGGTGTCTGCCAAGAGTAAACCCAGGTGCCTGATGATTTACGGGAAAACCAGCATCACGTCTGAGAAGCAGGGGTAGGTCTGGTCCTGAAGGCCACTAGGACAAGGGAATGAGCCAGGGAGAGGCTGTCAGAGCTTGAGAACTGCTTGAAGGGTGGCTGTCACTCACCACGACTTGCTCAAGATAGTAGCTGCAATTGCCCTTAAAATCCAAGTGGGGAGAGTTGGCTCTGTGGCTTTTCACATGTGAAAAGAGCTTTTCACATGTGTCAATGCTAAACACACAGCATCGGGTTTCTGATCTTTGCTTCTAGGACACTGTTCAAACATGTAGGTAGACTCGCTTAGAGGTATGAAACAAGGCTGAACTTGAATCTTGGTGTACCACCACCCCCTGCCTCCGGTTAAAGCTTCTGTTCTTGGGAGGGCTAGAAGCAATTGCGGTACATGCTGACAAAGGTGAAAATTGAACTGCACTTTGTAGCACTGAATCCTAGCCCGGGGTGTTATGTTCGAAGAGTTGGCTCTTTTAGAACAGAAAAAATCTTGCAATTGTGTTCATGGTCCAGGTTCCCTGGAGGCATGCTTTAGTCAGCACAAAATAGAGGCTCTACAGGAAAAAGCTTGCTTCACGTGGGCTAGGGTAGACTGCGAAGCCTACTGTCAGGATGGGGAGCTGTAGGCGCAGGGAGCAGGAGTCTATGCAGATGTTTGTGGAAAGCCACAAAAGGGTTCTGATGAGAAGGAACACAGCAGACATGATAAATTATTCATCTTTAGCTTGTTGGGCAGTTGGAAATGGATAAAACCTGCCTGACTAGCTAGGAGATTATATGTCCAGAAAAAAATACATGATTTGGTGAAAGAACACAGCAAATGAGGTCAGACACTCTCGTACTGACACTGGAGCGTCTGCATGCACCGGACAAGTCAGCCCATCCGTGTCATCAAGGCTCAGTGTCCTCATTAGTGGAAAGGGAATGATTTGCCCCTCAGAGCTGGTGGGAGATCAAAAGCAATCATATGTATGCAAGGACCTGGATAAGGGATTTGTTTGTGAGGACAGAAAAGTATGACTTGAACCTCAGATTCCTTAGAATTATTTTTGGCCAAGAAATTAAGGTAACCACTACCCATCTCCAGCCTAACAGGGCCACCATGGCACAATTTATTGTTGCTGCTTTGAGGGCAGCAATCTGTGCTCCCCATTTTTGTGAATTATTGATTTCTGGGATCTTCTCTCATAGGTGTTTTTAAAATAATTTCATTGTTGTTAATTTGCTACTACCAAGCTATTTCCAGGAGAACCATAGAGCCGACTAATAAAATTCAGTATCCTCTGACCTTAGGAAATATTTCTAGAGAAACAGGTTACTTTCAAATTTAAACTATTTGCTAGCCTGGCATCCTGAAGAGTTTTCCAGAGAGATACACACACACACACACACACACACACACACACACACTCACATAGATGCAGTGATGGAATGCATCTGCCAAGAGTATCGTCTCAATAAACGTTAGATCTGCAGATTCTCGTCAGTCTGGGCCGGGGCCTGAGACTCTGCATTTTAACAGGCTCCTGAGAGCTGCTCCTGTCTGGGAGGACACTCTTAAGTGGCAAGGCATAGAGGCACATTTTTTTCCCCTGAAGCAAAGTTGCAACAAAGGTCTGCCCTTACCTTCAGACGTACTCGTGGGGAAGATGCAGGTAGAGGTGGAACATTGATATAACGTATTTCATGGGATCGAAGATGCCATCGATTATAAAATACAGTCCGACTTCAAAGATTTTAAAATGTGGAAAACAAATACACCTTAGAATCAAAGAAAGAAGGCACGTTGAGTGGCAACAGAGTCTAAATGGTGAAGCGCTTGATGTCTGGAGCCTGACAGACATGGCCCCGCCATTCATCACCTTTGTGGCCTGGAACGGGTTACTTAACCCTGTAAAATTGCATTTCCTCACCTCTGACATGAGGTAGTAACCACTGGGGCTGCCTGGTGATTAGTACTGACCCAGTCAGCTTGATGTTTTAGCTCTCTGTCCAGTAAAATAAAAATCCACACCCTGATCACTTTTGTATTTCCTTCGGTGTTCCATACCGCTCTGAAATAAAGTGATTGGATAAAAAATTAGCCTGCAGTAAAAGTTTTTATCTTCACTTTGCCCTGTATAGCTTTGAATTTTTTTTTTTTTTTTACTATTTTACAAGACTGTATTCATGTATTAGTTGTGTAAAAACAAATATGTGTGTGTGTCACAGTTTTAAAAAAAACAAGCCCAAATAATTGCTTGAAGTGTACATCAGTTTTTGTGAAGGGCATCCAGCAAATCCTGATAGAAACAGCGGCCGCCTCGGAGGCTAAATGCGTGTAAGGCGCCGAGTGTCCAGCCAGGGCTCAGGGACTGCTACGTATTCGTGTGTTTGCTGCTCAAAGGCTGGCTCTTCTTTCTCTCCTTCTGCTACTGGTCCAGCACCCTAAACTGTGCTTAGAATATGGTAGCGACTTAATAAACATTTGATGAATGCACAAATGATTTATTCCTTTCACCTCAGACTAGCCCTTGCAGGTGGTCAGGGGAGAAACGAGGATCGGGGCAGCTCTAGCTGGCAGTAGCTGGCCCCGGGTGCAAAGACGCAGCAGGGGCCTGCAGCACATGGGGTGGATGCCTTGAGCTGCTAAGCCAACAGTGAGCCGAGCCACGTCCCCGGGCAAGGTGTCTGTTATAGGACTTTCAGGTCCTTTAGGTAGACAGTGTGCTGTGATGGTACTGACTGGGGAGCCAGAGCACATAAAATGATGCACCGTGTGGTGCCTGCACAAAGGGACACTGAGCACTGTGCTTAGCACAGTGCCAGGCGGGAGTAGGGTGGGCAGCTGGCTTATTCCTCAACGTCTCAGCAGTTGCAAAGGGCTGCCTCATACCGGGGGGTTGCTCCAGGAAAGTGGTAGAGGTCAACCTGCCCTGGGAAGATTCTCTCCAGCAAGGAGGGAGGGAGGGAGAAAGGACAGAAGGATGGGTGAGAACGCTCCAGTTCTCCAGCTCCTTTTTGAGTTCTGGATGGGATTTTATAAATTCCAAGGATAAGGGTATTCTGGGAGTGGGAAAAAAAAGCTGCAGGGTTGGGGAAGGGAGCTATTGAATGCTCGTATTATAAATCCATTATGTTACTGAGAGTAGTTTGAAAAGATTGCTCATCAAGAAGTTTCAGAAGCAAAAGTCTCCAGCCCAGCTAAATGTTCCCTTCACATGTTCTCACTTTTCAGGTGACCTTGTACAAGGACTCTGACATGGAGGACTTTGGGTTCAGTGTAGCAGATGGCTTGCTGGAGAAAGGAGTGTATGTTAAAAATATTCGCCCGGCTGGCCCAGGAGATCTTGGTGGCTTAAAGCCCTATGACAGACTCTTACAGGTAAGACTTCAGGTGGAATTTTAATTCCTTGCAACTAGCTCATAACCGGGAACTGCCTCCAAATCTTCCTGCATGTTTGGAGCCCTTTGCTCTTTTTCCCTTCAAAGCTTGTCATCAAGATTATGGAATCAGTAGGAATGAACAGCTGAATAAAGAATTTTCAGCCCTAGTAAATTCCATGCCAGCCCCAAACGTTTTCTGATTTCTTACCAGGATTTTTTGGCAGTGAGCTCAAAGCTATCTTTCCCAATCTAATGCTTATTCCTCAGACCCCACCCAACCACGGGCATCTCCTGCAATCATAGAATAATAACATAAATATTATAATACGTAGTTACCTGACTCCACGCCCCACCAGTCTACTTCTCCCCACTTCTCAGCATGACCTACAAGGCCCTTAGGACTTGGCCTCTCTTTCCTTTGCCAGTGTCCTGTCTTGCCTTTGTCTTCATTTACTCTCTGCTTGCAACTGGACTTGTTTCAGGAATGGCATATCCTGCCACCCCCTGGCCTCCTATCTAGAGTGTGCCTTATTTGCCACCCTCGCCCCACTGTGTTCCTTGACACACCAAGTGCATTTGCACTCAGGCCCTTTGCACCTGCGGTTCCCTGAGAAATTGTAGCGAAATGTACGTTTATTTAGAAAAATATTCATTACGAAATTGTACATTTTTTTTCT
Organism: Lepilemur ruficaudatus; assembly: GCA_963574885.1. Taxonomy (NCBI): domain Eukaryota; kingdom Metazoa; phylum Chordata; class Mammalia; order Primates; family Lepilemuridae; genus Lepilemur; species Lepilemur ruficaudatus. The sequence goes on from CAUYRT010024866.1 coordinate 4,558, forward strand.
TTTATGGAGACTTTGGGGACACGGTGTAGAAATCAAAAGCTTTGTAACAAATGAAAAATGGCTTATCAGTAGTCTTGACGTAGCTGAGGAAATGTGATCTTGAATGTGGGTCAATAGGAATTTTCCAAAGTGAAAAAAAAAAAAAAAGAAAATTGAAAAAATAGGCTGGGTGAGGTGGCTCACACCTGTAATCCTAGCACTCTGGGAGACCGAGGTGGGAGGATTGCTTAAGCTCAGGAGTTCAACACCAGCCTGAGCAAGAGGATAGAAGGCTTTTCCTTTGGTAGAATTTGTTATTAAAACTGCCTGTTTCCCTGTATATATCCCCAGCAGATTGTAAACTTCTACAGAGCAAGGCTAGTACCTTATTCTCTCATTTCCCATTATACGATGCTTGATATCTCAGTGTCTCACGCAATATCTGAAACCAAAAAGTGGAACATGCCTTACTTAATGTGGTACTATTGTGGTCAGGTACAGTTTCATTTAGCAAAGCAGATTTCTGATCTTATGTACAGGTTTCAAGAAGAGCGTTTTGCAGGAGAGGGAGTGGGTTGACATCAATCTTAGAAACGTACTCACCTGGAATGAGTCTGTCACCAAACAGCTGACTTCCAAAGCATGAGGCTGCCACCGATGGGTTGGCTTTCAGAGATGTGTTCACTGAAGCAAGTTGGCATTGATCAATTAGGTAGTTTTAAAGCCAATTCCGATAGTTATTTTTAACATGGCGGTAGAACAATCAGTCTTATCCTAGGAGCGTGGGGACACTTTATTTCCCACAGATGCTCTAATATTTGCTGAAAGAACAACTACGGACAAGTTACTTAACCTCTTTGGGTGTCTTCCTAATCTATAAATTGGAGCTATACCTACTGTCATGAAAGTTGAGGCTATAAAAGTCAACTACATTCATGTTATGGTAAAGCTCTTGGGCTTCTGCTAGAGGCATATTAATTTCTTCAGCAGAATGATGACATAATTTGTAATTTAGGCAATACAATATTATCATGGGTGGCTGGGGGTACGACGGGGAAGAGGAAGATCACAGACAAGAAGACCAGGTAGGTGTGGATAAGACGCCTGTCTCAGACCTAATGAGACTTCAGTATCTTCAGCACTTCCTAATAGAGCAGTTGGCAGTTTGGATATGTTGGGCAGGAGAGATGTTAGAGACAGAGCTAAAGATTTAGAATACTGAAGGCATGGGTTTCGATCAAGTTGCTTTTGGTGGGCTTATAATAAGGAAGAGAAGAGAACCAAGCATAAAATTCTAAGCATAACACAATTTAAAGGACAGGAAGAAATAAAGGCAGGAAAAGACTGAAAGTGCGCAGTTAAAATAGTAAAAGAATCGAGACAAAGTGGTGTCATAGGAACCCAGGAAGGAGAGTGTCAAGACCAGCAAATGCTAAAGGTCCAGGAGGATGAGCTCCAGAGCATTCCTGGGTGTGACAAGTGGGGTCACTGCCAGCAGTGCTGTGTGTCAGGGCCCACACCTGAGATCGAGGAGCCACTGGGAAGGCAAGGAGTGGAAGCAGCATGTAGCTGATTTTTAAAACTTTCGTTTGTGAAAGAGAAGTGGAAGAAGATGAGCACATGTATAAGCTGAAGAGGGGATGAGCTCACTTAGAAGAGAGTAGTTCAGCATCATGGTTAAGAGCACAGCTTTCAGAATCAGACAGACTGCCTGGGATTACATCCTAGCTTGAACCTTACCAACTGCTAAGATGAAGCTCTTAAAACCTCTCTGGGCTTCCCTTTTCTCATCTGTAAATTGGGGATAATATTCAGCACTAAGGGAACCCTCTATAGGTGAAGCACCCTGCTTGGCATGAGGATGGTAGGGTGTGTAGGGTGTGTACTTCTTCCTTGCCCTGCGATCTAGTAGCTGAGAATGATCCGTGAGCCAATAGCCACATTATATACAGTGTAGTCAGAGCAGGGATTGACCTCTCTGTACATGGTACTCTTACGCACTTTCAAGACTGTAAACAACTTGTTGCACCTGAAGTATTCTTCTGGGCTTTGGGAATTACAGTTTAACAATCATTGAAAATGGCTCTTCTTGACCTTTCAGGTTAATCACGTCCGAACAAGAGACTTTGACTGCTGCCTAGTTGTGCCCCTCATAGCAGAATCCGGTAACAAGCTGGACCTGGTTATTAGCAGAAACCCACTGGCTTCACAGAAGTCTATAGACCAGACTCTACCAGGAGACTGGAGTGAACAGAATAGTGCTTTTTTCCAACAGCCTAGCCACGGTGGTAATGTGGAGACACGAGAACCCACTAATACATTATAGCAAAGCTTTTTATAAAGCGGGACAAAAGACTATCTACATGGTGCTAAAAATCCCTTTAAGATTTCTGTGACGTCTGAAGCACAGATAATCACGTGGCATTAACTGCAAGCACAGGGGTCTTTTAAATCTCTCTCATGGCTCATGCTCACTTCCCTTTTCAAGTTGAAGAGGTTTCTGTTTTGGTGACCACTATGGTCTATGGCAGGCAGTTCCCTGCCTGGCCCAATGGTAGAGAAGAATAGGTAGGTTGCCCCTCCCCACAATTAACATCAGAGGAAATTTTTTACAAGTTCATCTTAATATCACTTTCTAAAAAAAAAAAAAAGAAATGCCTGTTTGAAAATATTCTCTATGATAATTTCCTTAATTCACTTTGAAATCAGTTTCTTACTATGAAGTCATTAATGTAAGAATTTGACCAAGGCTTTTCATAAGCTGGCTCTCCTAGGGGAATTAGTGTTTGGGAAACTGCTGGGACTGCAAGGATGGGAGGGGCACAGGTATAAAATTAAGTTATCTTAAAATGTTTCCGCAATGATGCACGTAGGAGACCATAATAGGTGGTGGTAAATGTTTTGCCCAAGTATAGGAATGATTTTTAAAACTAAGATGTATGCTATTCCCTATGCAACAAATTATCAAACAGGATATGTCTTGTGACCTGTTTTTTTTTTTTCTTAAGGACACATTTGTAATAGCTGAAAAATCTCTGATAATGAATTAGAGTGTGTAGTCACACTGAGAATTAGTTATATCTTATTTTTAAAATTCAAGACTAAGAACTTAAGAGAGAATGAAGAGTCTATTAAAATGAGGTTCATCTTAAGGATAGGCAAATCAAACTCATACTGCTTGACATGTTTTGAAAACTGGTAATAATGAGGGGTGTACAGCACATGTACTAAAAAATGACACTGGACTATCTTTTGTTCTGAGCCATGCCACTTACTGAAATTGTAAATACATTTTTCACAAAATGCATTGCCAATTATTACCATCCCTCAAAGCAATAAATCGTGACAGTTGCTTTTACTGTTTGTCAGCAACTGTTTTCATTTGTTCAGATACTTTGAATAGCTACACTAATAACTGTTATTTGGTGAATAAAAAAATTAGATCTGTATGTTGATGGTAGAATCTCCATATCAAAATGATTATTTTCCCAACATTTTCATTTTGGTCAATAATTCAAACTACCACTTAGGCAAAGCATTTGAACACTGTGTCCTTTGTTTAAGGAAAGAGTTCACCTTTCTTTTTGTGCAAAGAAATATATTACTTCAATCACATTTCAGAACTGCCAGGGCAAGAAAGTATAAAGCAGAATCATGTTAAGAAAAAAAAAGATCATGAGTCACTTAAATATGTATTTTTATTTGTAACAAACAAGTATTAAACTGTAAAGTATTTTTGTACAAATTTAATACTTTAATAGCATGGTATTTATCGTCTATGTATGGTTTTGGGGAATTCAAAATTGTTGCAAATATTTGTATGGAAAAAAAAAACAAACCTCTACCAAATGGAATAAACAGTGATTTTAAAAAGCCAAAAAAAATATGACATGCATTTTTGGTGCTTTGAGTATATTTCAGTGTTTTAGCTGAGTCCCACACAATGTTTATTTTTACATAATTTTCTAAAGGGGAAAGGTTTTACCATAAACTTGAAAAGCACCATGGAAAAGTGGGAAGAACACGGATTTTAAAATTGGATCCAGGTTTGAATTCCAGCTCTGGTGCTCACAAGGTATGAAATCTACTTACCATGAGTCAGCTTTGCTACCTGATATTGAAGGGCTCATCTCTACCACAGGACTGTTCTGAGGACTAGGCGTAATCGGTATACATGAGAAAGGGCTAAAAACACCCACACACAGGAATACCTCCAAAATCAATGGTGCATTCACTCCGGAAGACAAATATAGGACCAAGGATCACATCTGTCCTCAGAAAACATTAAATGTATTCTACAAGACACATTTACATAAACTGTGAAAACATACACACTTTATGCTACCTTTAAAAAAAGACTACACCTACAGTCCCAACATTTTCATCCTTGTAGATTGCCTTGCAGGCTTTGTAAATTCACATTCATTTCTATACAGTTGCATTCAGTGTTCCCAGGGTTGCATTCTGAAAGGGTATTTTCTAGCACACAGGCGTCACATGACCCCAGCTGGAGCTATATTATCTCAAAATCCAAGCAACTGTTCCAATTTTTATTGCACTGTATAGTTATGTAGTGTGGCCCAACTTTTGCATAAAGAGTGCAGCTGAAGCCAATGAAATGAGTGTGGTTAAAACTGTGTGAATAAAGGCAAATGAGAAGCTGTACCTCATGTAAAAGACTCAGAGTTTCAGTTGCAATCAAAACTAAAATGAATCAACAAAATAGAAAATGGCTGTTAAAAAAAAAAAGCCCTGATTGCAGGTAGCACTTTTCAAATATAGTGGCCAGGCCAAAGGAAGAGTTCCTCCATGCTATGGTCAGCCAATAAGTTTTGAGCATCCCATTCCTCTAAGAAGGGCAATGGCAAACTATGACCTTAAAAGGTTTGGTGTTATGCCACTAGAAGACAGGCAGAAAGGACTGGGGATAAGCAGCCAGGTGGGGCAGAAAGGTCTGTTTGTAACACAGGGCCAGAATTAGGACTTATGGACAGAGGTTCCAATGAGGCAGACTTCAGCTTAATATAAAGAAGTGATTTCTAATATTAGTGTTGTGCAGTGGTTCTCACTATCCAGTCAAGACCATCAGCATCAGAAGTATGTGTTCCACTGGTGATTGATGGGCATCTAGCAAACAGTGAGGGTAGATGACCTTGCAATTTTAACATGCTGTGATTACACAATATTTGCTTTAAATCCAAATCATGGGATCCTAGAAGTATCCTCTTTTAATAAAATCCTACAGAATTTTGAATTAGGTAAGTTATTTGTATTTTGGCCAACAGTACATTCATAATATAAGAGCTATTGCTTTGGAATATTCAGTTACTATTATCATATCAGAAACTATTATTATAGTTTCATTGTGTTTTAATGGGAAAAAAAGGCTATTTTCAAGTTTTTCTTGACAATGTTAAACTTTACTAGAGTCCTTTGCTCTGGAATACAGCCAGAGTTAAAGAAATTTTATTTCTGTAAGTGTGGTAATAACTGCTCTGCCAGCATTTGTGTTCCAAGAAGTGCCTCAGTACCAAAGAACCATGCTTCCCCACATGATTTAGATAAGACTCAAAGATGTCCCTCTTTTGTTCACCTATAACAAAATCAGATACAGAACTCTCAGGCAAATTCCCATTCTTTGCTTCAAAATGATTAGCTGAACTGTTTGTACCCACTGACCAATCTAGACAAAATATCAAGCTTCCTTCCTTCCCACAGGCCCCTGAACTCTGACCAACCCTCAACCTGAAGCAGCATACAGCCCCTCCTTAGCCCCTCCTAAGAGTAACAAAGATAAAAGTTAAAATTAATGAAATAGAGAATAGAAAAAAAATAGAGAAAAACCACTGAAACCAAAAGTTAGTCCTTTAAAAAGATCAGCAAACGTCATAAACTTTTAGCTAGACTAAGGAAAAAAGAGAAGGCTTAAATTACTAAAATGAGGGATGAAGAGGGGGCTTTACTACCAACCTTACAGAAATAAAAAGAACTATAAAGGAACACTAGAATCAACTGTATGCCAACAAATTAAATAACATAGATGAAATGGACAGATTCCTAGAGAGACACAAACTATCAAAACTGACTCAAGAAGAAATAGAAAATCTAAATAGACCTATACCAAGTAAAGAGATTTAATTAATAATTTAAACACTTCCCACAAAGAAAAGCCCAAGCCTAGATGGCTTCACTGGTGAGTTCTACCAAACATTTAAAGAAGAATTAGTACCAACTCTTCACAAACTCTTCCAAAATCGAGGAGGAGGGAACACTTTCAACTCATCCTATGTGATTACTATTTCCCTGATACCAAGAATGGACAAAGGTAGCAAAAGAAACTACAGACTGATATGTCTTACGAATATGTATACAAAATCTCTAACAAAAAACTAGCAAACTGAATCCAGCAGCACATAAAAAGGATTCTACACTATGACCAAGTGGGATTTTCCTGGGATACAAAGTTGGTTTAACATCCCAAAATTAGTGTAATACACCATATCAATACAGTAAAGGACAAAACTACATGATCATCTCAATAGATCAAATGAGACTGGACACATTCCAGGGTGGTACAGCCATAGACAATCATCTCAATAGATAGGCAAAGCATTTGACACAATTCAGTGTCCCTTCATGATAAAAACACACAAGAAACTAGGAACAAAAGGGAATTTTCTCATCTGGATAAAGGGCTTCAAAGAAAGTCCCACAACTAACATCATAGTTAATGGTGAAAGATTTTTTTTTTTAATTTTTTATTTTAGAGACAAAGTCTCACTCTGTCACCCAGGTTGGAATACAGTGTCATGACCATAGCTCACTGCAGCCTTTAACTCCTGGGCTCTAGCAATCCTCCTGCCTCAGCTTCCTGAGTAGCTAGGACTTACACCATCCCTGGGTAAGTTTTTTTAATTTTTGTAGAGACAGGGTCTTGCTATGTTGCCTGGGCTGGTCTCAAATTCCTGGATTTATGTGATTCTCCTGCCTTGGCCTCCTAGTGCCCAGCCAGCATGCCCAGCAATGGTGAAAGATTTAACATTTTCTCCCTAATATCAGGAACAAGATAAGGAGGTTCACTGTTTCCACTTAGAGGTTTTAGCCAGGGCATTAAGGCAAGAAACTGAAATAAAGGCATCTAGATGTAAAAGAAAGAACCAAAAGCATCTCTATTTACAGATGATTCGATCTCTTTCTTTCCCCCTTTTTTTTTTTTTTTTTGAGACAAAGTCTCACTCTGTTGCCCGGGCTAGAGTGCCGTGGCGTCAGCTTAGCTCACAGCAACCTCAAACTCCTGGGCTCAGGCGATCCTCCTGCCTCAGCCTCCCGAGTAGCTGGGACTACAAGCATGCACCACCATGCCCAGCTAATTTTTTCTATATATTTTTAGTTGGCCAATTAATTTCTTTCTATTTTTAGTATAGACGCGGTCTCGCTCTTGCTCAGGCTGGTTTCGAACTCCTAACCTTGAGCGATCCTCCCGCCTCGGCCTCCCAGAGTGCTAGGATTACAAGCGTGAGCCACCAGTGCCCGGACGATACAATCTCTTATACAAAAATCCTAAAGAACCCACTAAACACCTACTGGAACTAATCAACAAGTTCAACAAGGTTGGAAGACAGAAGATCAATCTATAAAAGTCAATATATTTCTATATAGTAGCAGTGAAAAGAAACAAAAATAAATTAAGAAAACAATTCCATTTACAAGAGGATCCAAAAGAATAAAATATGTTGGAATAAATTCAATAAAAATAGCGTTGTAAATTTAATGAAAAAATATAAAACTTATACTCTGAAAACTACAAAGAAATTAAAGAAGACCTAATGAATGGAAAGACATCCCATGTTCATGAATAATAAAACTTAATATTGTTAAAATGGCATTACTCCCCAGATCTATAGATTTAACACAGCCCTCATCAAAATCCCATCTGGCTTCTTTGCAGAAACTGACAAGTGGATCCTAACACGCATATGAAATGGAAGAAACCCAGAATAGCCAAAACAATCTTGAAAAAAGAACAAAATTGGAGAACTCACACTTCTTCATTTCAAAACTTAGTACAAAGCTACAGTAATGGCATAAGAACAGATGTATACATCAATGGAATAGAGGATCCTTAAAAAAAAACTCACATTTATAGTCAATCAATTTTTAACAAGACAATTCAATGAGGAAAGAATAATCTCTTCAAGAAATGGAGCTGGAACAACTAAATATCCATATGCAAAGGAATGGAGTGGAACCCCTACCTGACACCAAATAGAAAAATTAACCCAAACTTAATCAAAGATCTAAAGATAACAGCTAAACCCGTTAAACTCTTAGAAGAAAAAAATAGTAGTAAATCCCCATGACTTTGAATAGGCAATG